>JAAAKL020014436.1:0-11949 GCA_010016065.2 Carybdea cf. marsupialis auct. non (Linnaeus, 1758)
CGTGTAGACGGTCCTGCTAAACGCACCTTAACTTAGCCGGTACAAAACTTGAGCGGCACCGTATAAACGCAGCCTTAATCCACTGTGTCATCGTCCGAGAGTTACTTTTCCTGCTCAAATTGGAAGATATTCTTCTGGTCAATCTCGACGACGAAATCTTGATTTGTTGATTGTCTCACAACGGAAACTCGATAGCAACAGTTTCTTCCCTCGTACGTTGAAACTTTGGAATCCATTTCCTATTTCTTGCCTGTCGGTTGAATAAGATATTCAAATATTCAAAGTCGATGTACACTGCTATCTTAATGCCGTGGCGGTTTTGAAGGGTGCGGGGCCCAATGACGTCATGCATTGCAAGGAAGTTCAGACATGACCGTACCGCGGAAGTTCCAGAGACATTTAATTCCTTCCAGTGGATACAGTTTCGAGTTTTCACTTACTTCTATGATATTGATATGGGCAGTCAGACGCATTCTTTTATCTTAGCATTGAGGGGCGGGGCCCCTACAGGCGCGGGGCCTCTTCCCATGGCCCCGTCTGCCTCCCCCTAAAGCCGCCACTGTCTTAATGTCTGTAGTAACGACTTCTTTCTTCTCCAACGCTTTCCTTGTATGAAATGTTTCTTAGCCTGTTTCACTTGAATATGTTTGAGGGATGGTTGAAGCGAAATACAACTCGTAGAGGGAAACGATAAAAATGAATCAAGAGTAAATAAGCAAATGAAGATACTATGTCTATCGTTGAGAGTAAAAATATCGCAACTTTAATTAGCGGTCAATTTTGAGATATGGTGAGCATACTTCATGTGTTCCTTCCCCAATACAATAAGATCGAGGAGAAGAAATCGTAGTGATTAAGGTAAAACAGCAGAAAACTATTGGCAATCATGGTTCTCATACACTCAGAAACTACTTTGCATGCCTGAAAAAAGTTAGCTACACAAAACAGGAGTGGATCCAGCGTTTGAGTTTGGGGGGGGGGGGGCATTTGGCAAAAACTATTGTTACTTCCAGGCACTCCGCCAAGGATGTAGCAGAAAGGCCTATATGAAACTTTGAAATTTTATCGTTTGGGGGCATGGCCCCCCGGGCCCCCCCTCTGGATCCGCGCCTGACACAAAACATTGACACGGCCCTCAAAGGCTTTAACATCTTTGATTCTCATCTAACTTTGCATAAACCGACAGGCATAAAAGCAGTCAAAAACAGTGTAAAGAAGTTCGCATATAGTGCCGCAGGTTAAAGGGAGTCCGGGCCAAAAAGTTACCTGCCTTTTGACACCCCTTTAGACACAGTCATAACCATGAAGATGTAGTTTGCAAGTAGGGTTGCTAGACTGGGCAACAGATCGCCTAGTAGGTGATTTTCGAATCAAAGTGGTGGCCAAAATTTGTTGCTAACGCTGAAACACGTTGCACTAACGCACTAACGCACTAACGCTGAAACACGTTGCACTAGCGCACTAACGCTGAAACACGTTGCACTAACGCTAAAACACGTTTGAAGACCACAGACTCTTGTCTCGTTAAAGTGCACTTTGCTCATATATAGCAGACTCTTTGCACGCCACCAATTTTTAAAGAGTTCCTCACTCAGTACGCAGATTTCCGTGTCACTTCTAGACGACTGTGCGCACAGTCTTGGCGAGATGGCGCATGGCCAGTCTCACAACCCTGCTTGCGAGATCCACGAGGACTTGCCACCATGGATTAACACAATAAACATGTTGAATGTCTTTCTGAGCAATCAAAAGGAACTACTTGGGCGAAAAATTAAATTTGTTTGCCTTAACGTTTGTACGTATTTGCCAACAGAAATAAGAGGCAACGAGAATCCTGATTGGTGCAATTTGGAGGTACAGTTTCTACGTAACACTACATAGTAAAATATCACGAGGAAAGTTCCAATCTCACGCAGTTAAGGTAGAGATAATCAGGTCTTTTAATTTATTGGCAGTTAGTGCACCAGGTGTCTGAACTTTTCTTTGAATGTTTTCCAAGTCACTGCAAGCCGCCGCAATTTCTTATTATTTGCTTTAGAATCTCTCAGTTCTTATTGTCCTCAGTAAACTGTGACATTAATGACGTCAGTATGGCGTCTCAACTTCATCTTGGTTCTACACGACGTGCTCGTCCAGGTTCGGCATCTGCGAAGAGAATCTCTTATTTATTCTTTTCTTTGTAATATAGGCGACAATGCTACTATTAAATGAATGATCAGTGTTAAGTCTCCACATTTAATTAAATGTTGAGTACTTTAAATTAAAAAAGTGTAATCGAGAAGAGAAGAATAGAAATCTCAAGTTTGAAGAGATACGAGAGAAAAGTGAAAATGAATAGGTCCGTTTAATCAGCGATGTCTCAAATTTAGATTGAGTTTGTTTGGTTCGAAAATTGAAGGTCTGACATTAAACAGACATTGATTCCTTACGACTGCTGAAACCATCAAGCTTGTATTTCTAACATTTTTAATACTGCAGATCGCAACAACAGTTATTGTTTTGATTGTGATGTGCAATCCTTGGCACTTTTCCAGATACCCCCATTGCCTCATTCAGACAGAATCTCCCACCACCTTTTCCACAGGGTTATGGTTAGGGGTATCTGGAAAAGGTGGTGGGGTTACTCTTTTTCAGTGCAGTTTTGAGGAATAGTGTTGGGGGTATCTGGAGAAGTACCGCATTACTTTTTTCTCATAAGCATTCACCTTCCAAGTTCATCCCCTCCGTGTTACGAAGTGCTCCATGTCATTACTTGCCTAAGAATATACATCAAGAGTGGATAGATTGAGTGGACTTTCATTCTCGGTCCCGTCTGAAACTTTAATCCGAATGAAACTAAACGAAATCCGATGGAACTGCGCGCCACCTCGCACGAGTACAACTACAATCATGGACAATGAAATATGAAAGTTTCCGCAACCCCTCTTCCAAAATATTGTTCAGTTTGAAAACGAGCATTTTGGGCACTTGCACGTCAGACCTCCCTGCTGCTTAGCGGAGAGGTCTAGAAAACAAATAATACCAGACCTGGACACCCCTTTCATGTGGCAAGTGTCTTGCGTGAATTGCTCCATTTTCACCGAAATTTAGTATAAATTTAACTTCTATTTGTCTATGATTGTAGGTGCTGCCATGAATTTAGCTTCAGAGGGCGCACTAGTACTTGCTAAAATAATAGACCAGTTGTTGGCAACCGCTTAACCATCGCCAACTTTCGACTATGTATGCACACTCGTTCACACCACTATCAGCTGCATTGGTTGACCTTCTTTTACTGTTTTAAGATTACGTCCTACGTTTTATATATGAAGATTCATTAAAACGAAAAAGATCAAGATGGCTGTACTTGCAAGATAGGGAAGAAAGAACAGAAAAGTGGCTACTCGCTTATTATACTACGCTGTTACACTCGGACGTCAACTCCGCTCCCGAATTTTATGCCGAAGGTGAAGCGTGCGGTCTATTGATAAAGCACGAGGGCTGCCTATTCTCTACTTACCAAGTAGAATACAAGTTGTAAAAGGAAGGCCCACTCGAAACCACTTGTCTACACGACAGCCAGTGTTACCCATGCACCAGCCAAGCTAGTCTTGTCCCCAACCCAATTGGCTGAATGGAGAGGGAAAGTGTGGCGTCCCGATGCTGAAAATGTAACTATTAGTAGGAACGCCAATGGCGAAAATTGTGAGTGTAGCCATTTCCCAACACCGAAGTATCAGCTCTCAAAGTTTTAAATCTCTCTAACAAAGCATTATTTGATGCTGGATCGTAACATAAGGATGCAAGGAATACTAACAGAGTTTTGACCAGAGATTCTTGAAATTCAAACGCCTCTATTTTAAACACTATATACACTACAGGTCTGGTATTTTGGGAAACAATCTATTCCACGGTTGCCTGTAGATATACAGAGTCAAATCCTACTATTTCCAAAACTTTTGAATTGTGACGTCATCACTTCCCCTCTGCATAGCCCCCAGTGGGTGTTACCATTCATCTTGTCCACCATCCCAGCAGGCTCTCGAGTTGTTCCTTATAGTAATCCATATTACAAAGCGATCGGCTGCATGTTTGTCATGTATCAGTATATAAATACAGAAGAAAAACACGTAAAATCTCGACACTTTCATATCAATGTTAAAACCTGAAAAGCTACATCATGTCTTAAAAAACGGAATTTACATCCGACAAGAGAAAATTTGCTGAAAACGTCATACAGCAATATCAAACAACTAATTTTTCTACTTTACTGGTCTGTTGCATTTTAAACAACGTGTTCTGATACATCTCGTAAAACAAATGAAATACCTACTAACAAAAAGCTATCATACACTTAGAATGTAAAGCACAAACTTCAAGAAATTCAATAAACCTATATATATCCAATAAATGCCGTACATATTGTACTAGTATGGTGCGTGAATAAAGTCAATACGGGATAATAAATCGATACGTAAAACATACTTTACTAATGCTGTGTACGGATATTGTGATTATCGGACGCCCGTCGAATTGTGCTTCATTATGGGACGCGTGTCGTATTGTGCTTGATTATGGGACGCGTGACGTATTGTGTTTCATTATGGGACGCGTGTCGTATTGAGCTTGAAAATGGGACGCGTGTCGTATTGAGCGAAGTGTCAAATTATGAAAACGCGATACATATTTTGATGGATGGATAGGCGTCTATAGCAAATTAAATATAATGAACGAACTACTAATTTGTTATTTTTCTTTGCCTTAATACAAAACTTTTGCATCCCTGTAAACCATGGCTAGCGCCTAAGGATCTGCTAGGCTACGATTGTTCCGCATATTTCACGGTAGAATGAATCACTCAAGCAATGGGGTGCGAACCCCAAATCTTTATAAACTAGACGTCAAATAGGGGCGGCGCTAGCTGTCAACTTGTGTCTATGTGTATGGCCAACTTACAAGCCCATTTTACGACCTGGGAGCACTGTCATGATATCTTTCAATATCAACAAATGAATGCAACGCGGGGGATATGTTGGGCTTTTTTCTTGACATACTTCCTGGTCATCATCTTTCTATGTTGACCACGAGTGTTCACACGCATGCAAAAAAAAAGGCAGTCTAGTACTGTCATTTGTAAATCTCCTTATCGCATATACACGTGTAAATATCTGCTTTGGCGTATTTAAACATGTTCACTTTAAAACTATCTTGATAGTATCTACCTACATAAAATATGTACCCCTTGGTCACATACTATGTGCGACAGCTCAAAACATCTTACTAAGTTCAGTTTCAGCTTACTAAAAAACTTATTACAAACATCGTTATTGATAACGGACGTAATAATTTTTACCTCCTCTACTTTGTACTCAATCTACCTGATACTATTACGTAAACTCGAAAATGGCTTAAATAATACTTGGAATAACTTGAAAATACCTGTTATAAAATAAACTACTCGGTCAATAACGCATTAAATCTTGCATATACCAATCAAATTACTCGACTTGATCGTATATTCTGAAAACCATACATTAAAATAGCCCCTATAAAGCAAGTACTTGGGGCCAATTTTAACTGATATGCAATAACCTCGTATTGCCAAAGAACAAAGCCATCTAGAAAAAACTACATCGGTACAAACAAGAAATTCGCAAAATGCTCCATAAAGCGAAACATCTTTAATAGCAAACCACTAATAGGTGTCTCTAACGATAAAACACCCCGGCGGGGGCTAAACTAGATACCGTTTCAGATTCAAAGAGTACGCTTTCGCGAATCTAGGGGGGGAGGGGTGACTTCAATCGTAAGACGCTTTCGTTTTAAAGGAAAAATTAGGTACAACCTATACGTTGGAGTGACGGTATTTCCCCCTTTTTTCTCACCCCAATTCGTAATTTCACATCACCATTTTACTGACGTCATCGCAAAGGGCCTATTTCTTGGTTTTCTGTAAACAGTGGAAAAAAATCAGGGTCAAAAACTTGCTTGATGGTTTTTGCTTCCATTCTTTTACATTCTGCTACGTTTGGGCGGCACCTCGCTTTCGTATCCAGGAGCTGATTTGCAGAAAGGAAAATTTTACATCGGGGTCAAAGAGTGCGGAGGATCTTTATTGGAAACATTTTAAATCATAAAGGGGACTACTTTCAAATCCTATTATCCTATGACAGTTCTTAAAATTTTCGATGTACCAGGCCTCCCACTCTAAATTTTACAATTTAACAATTTTTTCCAAATTTTTAGGGCATTTTCAGTGATGGGCATTTTCATGTTATGACACAATTTTTGTTATCCATCGGACATTTGAAATACTATCCTGACAAATATGGAAAAATCATGTCATATTTTCTAGGCATGCACACCAGGGCCATATCTGAGGCAAACTCATTTCCGGAAAATAAGAGGGCGCCAAAAATTCCACCAAACATCCTGGAAAAAATACCATGAAAATTTCAATAAAATCATTAAACTTGGGATTCCAGCCTTGATTTGGCTGGTGTGCAGATTTTTCATGCAAACATTTGAGACATTTGACCATTTTTATGACATTCTTTAAACGAAATTTCAAAACTTTTATGAAGTTTTATGATTTATGACCGAGTTAGAGGCCTGTTCTTCACATATTCAAAACTACTCAATGGATGAGATGAGATAAGCAGATTTTACCATTCGGTGTGGTGGTGCTTATTTCACATACATGCCACATTCTACATGGGAATGTATTCATAGGAGTTTATTCCAGAACGAAGTTATGTCAAGGACTTAGGGTCATCATCAAAGTATCAGGTATTCTATTCCACACTCCTTTCGATAACGCACCCCCCGATTAAAGTTAATTACTTAATTCCATCAATAAGCGCCCTCGAATCAACGATATATAGATGCTCCAGTCTGTACCTATCACTACTCACTAAACATACGCGCTATTACATATATATTTTTTATATGCAAAATATTGAAATACTTGATTACTTAATAAGTTAGGGGATCAGTGACGTTTGGTATACACGCGTTTCTTTACAAGAAAGTGCTTCAACCTCTTCAGAATTCAATGCGCCCTATGACTTTCTCAATTTTATCAACCCCCTCCAGCCACCCCAGTTAAACATTCCACATCCTTACAATACGCAAAGGATGCGTGATCCAACCAATATCTATCATAGACAAGATTCGTCGATGTTCATAAAATTCCGAATCATTATATCTCTTATCTGTTCTAACCTCATTCTTAATAGCTCCTCCCCTTTTCCTGGCCAGCTGTTGATGTTACTCCCACCAACCCCCTCCCTCTGTCCTTAGATATTGAGATGCGTATCTGGTTATCTCCTAAGAATGGTGACATAGGTCAAATTCCAAGTAATGCTGTTTTCTGACTTGAAATTACTCGAGAAGACGAACACGTTATAACTTAATGCACCCACGAGATGTAAACATGGTCAAATCTTGAAAATAATCCTGGACCAGTCTGGATTCGAGTTACACCTCTAAAGTTCCTTCTCAAAAAGCTTGGCGAATATCGAGTTTCAAAATATCAACTGGGTAAGAAGGATCTAAGAATGTCTTAACATTTAAATTCTGCTGTGAAAGTTTGTCCAAGCTGAATCACCAACAGGGTAACGACATGTGCAATACACCAGCGGAAAATTGCAAAGATCAATGGTAGAGTTTACGTTGCACTTTCCGTAAAGACAACGCGTGTGCAAAACGTGATTGCCACGTGCCACGTCCTTCGTGTTTTGAATACACGACGTGTTTAGATTTAACTCAATGACAATAAAAACTTCCAACTACAGAATACAGCAAATCCTACATCTTTAAAAACTAAGGTACGAGCAAAAACTATGTCGAGGCTAAGATATCATGAGTAACTACAGGAGGACTTATTAGAGAAGAAGGTTTAAAACTAACGGCCCATTGATACAAGTCGTTGTTGTAAAAAAACAAACAAGAATTCATATACCAAAATATTCGATTCATTTCATTCGGGCAAAAGCGCGTTATAATCTCTATAGCGATCCTTAACGCTTCCATTTGCAATTTAAGGCAACCAATGTTAGTGGTAGACTTGCCTTCGATTCTTCATTGACATTACAATCCAATACCTACAGCGCAATGATGATACCAGTTTCCAAGTTTAAGAAACCGTAACACACACGGTTAGCAAATATCTGGGTATTGGAATGACAAGAGCTTGATTAAGCTTCTCCACCATCCATATATATTTTTCAATGGCATCAAGAAGAGAGAATTTTGAAACTATCACGTTACAAAGAGATACTAGTGGAAAAAGTGACAACTTGGAAAAGCACTGTTGCATTTACAGAGCAGGAAGATAATAAGAAGAACGAATTCCTTTGTAGATCATAGATGTAGTAGTGTAAGCTCATGATATCTCGATGCCCGACAATAATGGCGGCCTAATAAAACTAGGTCATCTAAAACTAGGATATGTTTACTTAGTAATTACCTTCAGCTCGGTCTAAAAGACCAAGCACAGCCCACAGGGAGGGAAAGTGATGACGTCACAAATCAAATGCTTTGGAAATAGTACGATTTGACTCCAGATATCTAAAGGCAACCCTGGAATAGGTTGTTACACAAATAACAGACCTGTAATATATATATAGTGTTTAAACTAGAGGCGTTTGAATTTAAAAAAAAATCAACTCAAAAACTCGGTTGATATTCCTTGGTTCCTCATGTTAGGAACCAGCATCAAATAATAAGGTTTTGTTTGAGATCTTAAACTTTGAAAGCTGATATTTTGGTGTTGGGAA
This sequence comes from Carybdea cf. marsupialis auct. non (Linnaeus, 1758), assembly GCA_010016065.2. Lineage (NCBI taxonomy): Eukaryota > Metazoa > Cnidaria > Cubozoa > Carybdeida > Carybdeidae > Carybdea > Carybdea cf. marsupialis auct. non (Linnaeus, 1758). Next base: position 8,760 of record JAAAKL020014436.1, read on the forward strand.
AGGGCAACACTCTTTATCATCGCCATTGACGTTCCTACTAATTGGAAAACATGAAAATTGAGTATCTTTCCATAATTCAACCATTCTTAAATTCGTGACATCACACTTTCCCTCTCTATTACTGGGGATTTTGAAACACTGTCTTTAAACACATACTACATGTCAAAAGACATAACAGTTACCGCAATAGGTGACTCTAATCATCCGTTACGGCGTTGGGCGGTTTTGCAAACTGGTAGACTAGTTTGTTCCTTGGCTTCACAAGAATCTTCTTAGCTACATAAGTGCGAAGCGAGCGGGCAAAGTTCTCGTATTTCATATTTGGCTTGTTCTTTCGCTGTCCCCACAAACGGGCAACTTCTCCCGAGTCAAGGAACTTGAAGGTTCCTGTCTGGCTATTCACCCATTCAATGCACTTGTATCTGCCAGGCTCTTGCAGCAATTCCAGCAAGAAATTGAATAACCGTGGTTTACGGCATCCACAGACGGTACGGTTAATAGGTTTGCCCTCTTCAGGATGTGAAACTTGCGCTTTCTTGGGATCTGACGTCGATCGACTCGGTTGTACTTCGCTCGTTTTACGTTCTTCAGGTGAAGGCACTTTGCAATTGTCATTGATGAACTCCTGCAGCACACGAAATTGTTTAGCCAAATTTTCATCATTTAGGATATCTAAAGAGCCAATACCTGCTGGGCTATCATCAGTTGGGGAGCTGATTTCTTCCTTCACCTTGTAAGGATGCATCCTTCCAGACGACTGCCTGAATTTTGGGGAACACTTTTCCTTGCCTGGAGATTTTGGTACCAATTTCTGGGCCACAGCTCCTATTAAGTCCAACGTGCGTTTTAACGTTTCGTTTGATGGGAGAGTTCCACTTTTCAGGAAAAAATCAGGCAACTGCGGATGTGATGCTGTTGCAGTCGCTCCCTGCATTGCCATATCATGACTAAGCATCAATGCAGCGCTATCCTGTGCCGATATAACCGCATTCAAGTCTTGTGTTTGGGATGAATTAAACGTGACTTGACTATTTGCAAACATAGTGGAGGTGTCGTTATTAAAACAAGACCATCCACTCATGTTCTGTGAATTCAAGTCTGTACGGGGGAGGTCAAGAGGCGAAGTAACTAAACCAGGCTGATCTCCAGACTGCACTGGATTCTCTCCATTAAATAGGAAGTCGTTCATGTTATAGTCATGGCTGCGGCGTCCAATTTGCTCCATCAACGGCAGATATGGTGAATCCGAGTTGTGACCTGCGTGAGGAAAGAAATAGGGTTATGACGAGCGGTGAAACCGAGGCAGTTTAAGTAAACTTAAGGACTCGTTGTACAAGTCTACCGTTACGAGAAATCTACGACAACATACGACATACTTTTATCTTTAACCGAGGCAGTTTAAGTAAACTTAAGGACTCATTGTACAAGTCTACCGTTACGAGAAATCTACGACAACATACGACATACTTTTATCTTTAACCGACATCCGTAACACTTGACGAAACATAGACAAGCGATTATGCCAAAGCAACAGAATGCGAGTTCAAATGGACGCTACCATCTCTAAGGGGATCAACGAGTAGTCGCACACGCAAGCCAATTTATTCAAAATAAGTTAACCTGGGCCCCTAAATCTCCAACAATTTCCGGCCTTTGTTGTCCAAACATTTTTAAGAGAGCGATAAGCAGTAGTACTTACTAACATCAGTTTGTAACTTAAATGAATGGTATACACCGCACATTACAGTACAAACGAAATAAGATAGGTTAATACGTAGATTACAGTCTGTGACAATGCAAACTCTTGTTGGTAACAATATCTCCCTAGTTGAGAAACTATCAGGATGGCCTGCTATAATTTAACTTAAGGTGAACTTTTAAGATTTATAGAGGTAAACAATTAGAGACTACATGTTTACTCTGGTACCTGCTTACGGTGTACCGAATACCTATATAACACGACAAATATGTCTGCCGCTTTATGGAAAAAATGCCCTATCCTTCTTCATGTACATGGCTTGAAAAAAACAACCGGATGGCGTTGCTCTAAAAATATTCGCATCTTAAATTCAGGGCTTCGTAAGTTAATACTGGAGGCTCTAGCTTCATTTTTGGACTCGCTTGACTCCTGCTTTAGTCGAGTATTGCTACATCAACGGCATTAGCGAACTGAATCACACAAGTAAATATTGAAAAACAAGGATTTATGCTTTCGTTACTCCCAAGTTAATGTTTACTCTTACGACTTGCAGAAATGTGGACGGTGACACTCGCACAACACAAAAGTGCACGGAATGGACTGCTCTTGTGTTGTGCACGTCTAAGTTGTGTACGTCTATTTGAGTTGTGTACGTCTATTCGAGTTGTGTACGTCTATTAGAGTTGTTTATGTCTATATAGGCAGCATTACTGCAGTAAACCGAGTACCTGCCCACCGAGGGATAGATGTGTATTTATGCAACCAAAGATTAAAAGGGACAAGAAAACTAAAGTAATATTAAATGTAGAATAGATAAAATAAGAGGAAACGAAGATAAGAAAACCCATCTATATATTAAAAGGTTCATCTGTTCACGAATATCAAATGAAGATGACGTTGAACTCTCGAAATAACGTAATCTAGAAAATCTGACTTTTAAGTCCTCAATGCTAAACTCCCCAGATAATGAAAATTTGAAAACTTCATTTTATGACGATGTCTAGAGATCATAAAAATCTTATAACTTGATCTGTTAATGATGTCAAACGTTTCAAATAATTATGTCGATAGAAAAACAAATGAAAAGACTATGTTTAACTCTCGTCATAACGTAAATTTATAAGCTAACGCTGCTAAAATCTAGCGATGATGGAAATGATATTAAACTCTTCAAATAACGATTTTAAGAATATCGATTTACAACTTCATGCATTGATTATGCTCAACACTCGAGGTAATGTCAATTTAAAAACTTCCGATGCTGACAACGTTCAACTCCTGAGGTTATGAAAGCCCGTCAACCTTAATGTGCTTACGTCAAGCTCTTCAAATAATTTTAAAACTTCAATTTATTCATTATCTGTCTGCCATTAAAATTCCAGTACTGACTTACAAACAAGGTACACAAGGTATAAAAATAATAATAATTTTTTTAAATTTCAGTGCCATATATTTATTCTGTAACTTAACAGAGAATTCAGCTTCGACGTT
>JAAAKL020014437.1:0-11948 GCA_010016065.2 Carybdea cf. marsupialis auct. non (Linnaeus, 1758)
TTTCTTTATTCATCAATCCATTTATTCATTCAAATATCTTTGACAAGACAAAAACATCAGTATAAATACTACTTTTTCTTGTCTCACAAAACTTTCTTAGAAATAGCAGCTAAAGGGCTAGAATGTCATAAAAATCGTTTCTAGTATTTAACATGTAAAGGAAATAGAAACCAATTATACTTGGGTATATATATATATATATATATATGGGTGAAAACAATTTTAGACAAGATCTGGAAGATATAGAACCAAATGAGATGTTTTGTCATGGTCCATACATTTCCCACATGTCCCGTGGTTCATCTCGCTAGAAAATAGTTTGCCTTTGGTGACAAAATCACATTTACTTTCCAGGGTACGTTTGAATATGAGAATGAGAATAGAGAGCTGGTTACAAGTGGGGCTAAGACCCCCCCCCCCCCTAGCTCGCCTTATGGCTACGTGCCCATCGTAAATACCAGTTTCAATGATCCCATCGTTCATCTCAAGAAATATCTTTTATCCACAATGCAGCCCAGCATGTTGTCTATAGCTTGACATGAAATCAGGAATCATCATTGACAATGAGAACTGTAGATATCCAATTTCAACATCAGAACAGTTAAAATTTTCCGTTTGCTTATCTCTTTTCTTGAAAGCAACCTGTTGTGAAAAAACCTCTGTTTAAAGTGGCGTCCGTGTTAAAATATAAAAGTTCCCTATTGACGTTATATATCAGCGGAAAATAAAATCTGACTTTTCCTGTCTGTGATCAAAATCTCCACAGAATACACGAGCTAAAGCGAACAGAACGCGTGATTCTGCATATATTACAATGAAACCAGGTGATGATTTTCAACGACCTTCAGTCGGTCCAAACACCAAGAGAATTCGCAGTTCAAGTTCTTTCGCACTTTATATGTTATTCTCAGCCACTGTCAAGAAGCGACTTTCATCATGTACGAGAAGTGATGAAACCAAGTAGTTGCTGCGACTCAAACTATGTGGCCCTTGAACGGTCTTGGTATGGTCTGAGTTCTCAACAAGTCCTTTAAATTCTTGATGGTCAGATTCTTTTGTCGCCTCTAAAGCCACAGCTCAATCGTTAAACCCTCGTGGTTTTGATTGACAGTAAACCTAAGTGTATGGACAATGGAAAATTAACAGATGTTTCCCTCTGTCAGCTCACTTATCATGATTGGTCAAATCTGAGGACAATTATCCCACGTGGGATATTTTGCCCAAGTGTGACAATTTCTTACTATGTTTGATTGGTTTTGGCTGCAGGACCAATAAAAACAAATTAACGAGTATCCATATATGGAATCACTTCGTCTTTCGGTGTTCGAATTTCTACAGAACCGCGTGCCAATTTACAAGTGTTTTCCTCAGTTGAACGATAGGCTGGGTAAACTTTACGTGGTATACTTAAGTTGGAGGAGAGTAGTTTGATTGCGGTTATTACATGAGCATTTGAATCAGTACTGAAGTTTGTTTTACGTTCAACGTTGCTAAGTTAGGGAAAAGGAGATTCGTTTGATCTAACATTACGAGGCGATCGAAAGCACGGATTTCTTACAACCACGCGTTCTGGTTTTTGAAGGAGCTAGATCTATATGCGGTTAGAGGGAGCACAATTATGTTCTTGTCGTGAACAACGGAGAGACGACATTGAGACAGCTAGTTCCCTTTTGAAGTTGGTTTTGGTTTTTCGCAATTGATCACAATTGTGTTACTCCATGTACTAATTAAACAGCCTTTTTAACTATTTGGAGATGTATCAAGGGAGACACACGGTATGTTTGTATGCAATTGTAATCTTCGGTTATTACATTAAAATTGATAGCCGATTACGCGGATACTGTCTGTTCAAGTTGCCTTTCGAGGAAACAACACTTCATGCACCTTGAACTTTACGGCTGACTGTTTAGATGTCGCTACACAGCAACTCATTCTATCGTTCAGAATCTTTCGATGACCACGTACTGTACAAGCCAATCTATAAGACGAGATAGCGTTCAATGTTTTCATAAATTTCTACAGACATTGACTGGTCAGAAACCGCTTCTGTTGGGTCACTCAGGAACTTTTCTTTCTCTTACAACTGCTAGCATCTAGTCGTGATTCCTTTTTTACTTTCAATGTTTCAGACACCACACCAGCCGTCTGGCCAGCCTTTCACAAAACTTTCAGTGGTCGATGCCTGCGACCGTATAAAGGAAGAGTTTAATTTCTTGCAGGCCCAAAACCATAGGTAAGTTGTTGCTCAGAAATGTAACTATAATTGTCTTATCGTGAACTTAGGCTTAACGATTTTTGGTCTGAGCGGGTTAATTTGCGCGTGTAATGTTCTCAAATGATATTTGACCGTTAGGGTGACTTACCGACTTCATCAAATCTGGAATATTTGACGCCACCGACAAGTAATTCTGTCTTAAACCACATGCCTTAAAACATCGACCTACCCAGAGACTTAGGCAAGACGTTTAACGGTGAATATCCGACAGCACGAATTCGTTTCTTTCTTTTATTAGTGTATGGTAAGAGTTGAATGGAGTTAGCATTTCAAAGTGATAGAGAAGTCGCTCTTGTCGTGTATATGAATGTGTGCTGGCGTCTGGAAATTTGTTTCCCTGTTGTCAAGTTGCTTGCAAGTGAAGATTCTTTTCGTGCCCCGCAGCCTTAAGTCGAAGCTGAAAATCGTTCAGTCTGTGGTTATGATTCCTTTTGCTGTTGTTGCTAAAGGATTATTTTCCCATTCTTGTTTTGATGGTAATTCGTGATTGAATAAAAGAGGAATTTTCTCTTTAATCGTTTTAGTCTTAAACTGGAATGTGAAAAACTTGCTAGCGAGAAAACAGAAATGCAACGGCACTATGTGATGGTGAGCTGATGTTATTCGTTTCTATTTATGTGAAATAGTTTGTTTCACTTGACGTACAACAAGCGGTTTGGATCGACATTTCCTCCTCTGTTATACCTGTTTGGATAATCAATACCAAGAGCCTATTTTTCTATATATTTTCGTTTGAAATTAATTCTTGTTATTGTTCCATTCAGTCGTCAATAAAGTTTGGTTTCTAGGCTTGTGTTTTCTCCTTGTAATCATACAAAGATCTCAGTTCAGTCAGGCATTCACTTTATTATACTTTTTCAATAACTGCTCGTTGTCGTCAGTCACGGGAAGTTGGTTTTAATTCATTTCTTTCCGCTCAACTAAACTCTGTTGAGAGTAAAGGCTAGTTGTAAACAATCCTTTTTGTCACTTCGAGTTTTCCTAACGCTACTCGTTGCTTCCGATGGACCTCATGCACGGTTCAACCTTTCAACAACTTGGCTTGTTGTCAGTAATCTAAAGCGCCATTGACCCTTCAAAACTGTTCAGAATAGAATAAAAACATTAGCTGTCGTCTATTGAAAGGTACGATTGATTTGAGCATAATGTTTCATGAAGCAATTTCCGATTCTCCATACCACTGTAATAGAAAACCGGCCCAATCTTGACTGGGAATGCGTTGATAGCACAGGCCTGTTCAGAAATAAATCTCCCACCAAGATATGGCTGGTGGAGCTGTACCGTTACTGATCAACAAATACCTGCTGTTATCAGATGATTGCCTGATACACATTGTTGTGGGGATAAATCCAGTCAAATATTGCCCCACGGTATTGGAAGGCAGGAACTACATCCGATCTTTGTTGTCTCCTTTCGATTGTAACTGAAAAGCCATCGTAGCCTACAGCTTTTCGACGTAGGGCGGGCGGCAAAAAATTGGAATAGATGTGTTTTTCTTTGACCCAAAACGAGTTGAGCGTAGACAGCAGCATCCTAAACAACTGCACGCGTAAAGTTTATTTTAAGTTTTGCCCCTGCAGTTTTCCAGTTTCTTCTTCGTCTTCCGGGTTAACTGCATGCAAAGTGGGCTGCGGATCTGGAATTTCTTCAGTAGTGAAAACATTGGCCTAGTTTTTTTTATTGAATCACGCAGTCAATTAACAGCTATTCATATCACAGGCACATCGTGTGATGCTGTCAAACACAACAATTTCATCGAACGTCACGTTGGACCCTATGAACTGGTGGCTGACAGTCATTTGGAGGCTAATGTTGACCTATGTTCCTTGCAATAAAGTGCTGTGATGATGGTATCAACAGTCGCCAAGTGCTTCCACACTACAAATGACAAAAGTGGTTCAAAACTGGCTTTGCCTTAACATAGTAGATACTGTACCTTAATCGCCAACTGTTCTTATCTGTATCTTAAAATTTATTTGACTCGGTCAAAACATTCGAAGTTGTTCTGGAGCATATCACGTGGATGCTCTTTTCTTTCCAGTTCTTATGTTGTAGTTCAAGGCGAGATCTGTCTTTTTATAAAAGTGATATCATGTCTGATACACGACGTCTTTCTAGACGCGATGTTTAGAACTTCATAATATCGTTGCAAGGCTCAAGGCAGCTATTGACGGGAAGAGAGAGGGGGGTCACCACGAGGAAATCTTTACTTTTCTGCCGGTTTTGTCTTTATGGTATGGATCTACAAAAGCTAATATGAACACGGAAACATATAAGATCACCTTCTCTGTTAGATTTTTACTAGGCGTTGTCTGTTGCAGGAGGGGTGCTTAGATCTGGATTGTTTTTCACATGGGGTCTAAGTAGCACGTGCCTGGCAAATTATTAGTCATTTCGCTATCTTTTTTATACTGTTGTTATATGTTCAGACATATGCTTAATACTGGAAGAGAAGACTGTGACCAGCAAGGTTTCTCCTCCAAATACTATAAAAGTGTATTTCTGTTTTGCTAGACCCTTATGTAATTGTCGGTGATCATCAACAATTGAGGAGATAAGAGTACTTACATAGAGAACTATATCACATGAGTCAAGTTTCGAGAAATCGGACAGCATGCAAATTGGGAACATGCATGTGCTTTGAAGTGGAGGTTTTTGCGAAATTTGAACGCTGATGTTAACATATTTGAAAGGGAAGATGTGCTCTTTGATCAGCATTAAATTTTTAAAAATCAATATTTTAATCTTCACTGCAATATTGCCAATCAGGTGCATCTGATCAAGGTCCACTCGCTATGCTAAATCTCTGCACGACTTTTATGTTTGTATTCCTACAACAAACGGAGCTTTCAAAGGTAATAGTTTCTTCCCCAGGATTGCCAAAATATGGAACTCTCTGTCTTGAGACTGCTTTCCTTTTACTTATGATCTTGACACTTTTAAATGTCCATTGCCATCTTCTTGGAAATCTGTACATTTTTGTCTTTAATTACATCAATTTTTCGGCCTACCTTTTTGCTGCTTCTGTCAAAGCATCTCGATACCTTCAAGAGGCATCCCTTGCCTTGTGTTGAGCGAAAGATTTAGAAAAAAGATGTTGCTAACTGTATGACTGGAAACACATGGATCCAACTTTTTCCTAGCTGTGTGCTTGCCCTTAGGTGTTCAAATGGCAGGTATTTCTGAGTGTGTATGTAACCCCAGAAAATTGAAATATGAATGGAACTTCTTGTGTAGAGCGAAAACCTTGCAAGTACTTAAATATAGGAAAAATAATTTTGGCAAGTGTTATTTAGTTTTACAACGATATGGTAATCGTGTAGCAATGATATTTTCAGTAACGAGGTTAGAGGAGGTAAGGGGAGGAGAACTGGAAACCTATTCTTTAAAGCCAGAAGGAGTTGGAAAATCGTAAAATAATAAACTCTACGACCTGTGCTTGCCACTGTCATGGGACCGGTCGACTATTTCAGTCAGATGAAGTATCCAAATGCCAGAGTCAGATGAAGCAAATGATTCTGAGACAAGCTAGTTGGAGTTCTTCGCATGCCGTTGATGGCACATAGTCACATCATAAAGATACGTAGGGGCAACGCTAAACGATGTCTCCAAGGTTAGGATGGTTTTGTTACTTCACTTCGTCTATGTTTTCTGAAGACACCCTACCAATCGTCACCAGCATGTTGGTGGGTTGGGTGTAAACCGTTCTAGAAAGAGGGAGGGGTACACATTAATTTAAATGTAGCTCCCGTTGAAGTATTGAATAGATTTTCAATTTCTGATTTTGAAATCGACCATTTGGCATTCCGTCTTGATGTAATTTTTTGTAAATAATTATCACTTACCATGCTGCAGTAATAAAAGCTGAGGCAGCAGGCTTGCACTCACTGACAAGACATAGTGTAAATACTCTGCATGAAGTCTTGGAACGTGCGATATATGTACTGCCACCATGGCTCTTTCTGACAAACGTTGGTAGAAAGTGAAATGCAAATGAAAGAGTGTGTTCCAATTGTCATCTGAGGTGTTGAAATACATAAACGTGCCCTTCTGTATGCTCCACTGTCAATATATCCACCCAATGTACACGTAGAGAAGATTAAGTGATATCCACCATCACATTTGATTTACCGTTTCAGTATGAAGTCAGCAGAGAAGCACGAAATCCTACTTTGATTACTGGTCTTTCCAGTTGCTATTTTTTGACTTCGATTATTCTTTATTTAACGATCAGCTACTGTTTACCTGACTCTGTTTACATTTCTTCGTGGTTTTGATAAATATTGATGTACGATATAACCCGCCAACCAATCAAGTCCCATGGACGTACTGAGACTCGCATCTTGGTCTTTGTCAATAGAGGTTCTTGACGTTCCCTTTGTCTGATGTTTGAGTTTCATTTCGGTCAATGTGGGTCAATATTTGATCTGTTAGTGATTAGGGGTTGAACAGTTGCTCGGACTGTTGACTGATTCGTGCAGTTGTTAATAAGTTAGCCATTGTACAGTAAAATGAGTTTCGAAAGAAGGGAGCTTACTTTTTTTTGTGATGTCTTGAAAGCGTTCGGTCAATATTGGAACTACAAGCGCTCTGCATTCATGCGTTTAAGTCTTCGAGTCAATAAGGCGATCATATAGAATTTTAAGTCATTTTGCAAACCAAAATTAGAGGAGGATTGTCGATTATGATGATTTATTCCAACATGTTTCTGTTCTATTTTAGTACTACGAGATGTCATATGGTCTGAATGTTGAAATGCACAAACAGGTATGTGAATTTTTTTTTACCGTCGAATGGAGGCTTATTATGGTAGATAAAGCAAGAAATAGGGAGGAAAATATCAGATTAAAAACGTCTGATTGCCAGAGGGGATATTTGGCGACATTTAAGTGTACCTGAGGTGTTTTTGGCAGGTGAGATTGTCAGCAAACGCAAGTTGTGTGGCATTAGGGAATGGTCTGGGGCACTGCCGGTTTTGGAAAGAGGGGCCCCTGTCACATAAAGTGATTTGGGGGCCCCTCTCTATCAATTTTTTTCTTCAATAAACTGGGCCCCCTAATTTCCAATTTAAGCGTTGGGCCCTGTGCTACGGCACAGTCTGTACCCCTCTAAAACATGCAAAGGCCTGGGGTAGGTCTGCCTCCCCAAATCACCAATCGAACTCACTTATGGAGCCGTTGATTCACAATGATTTAACTATTTGTCTAATGGTTTTCTAAGTTCCCCAAAAGGAAATAAAATAAGAAATACATGGAGGATGGTTATACATTGGTTATTGTTGGAGAGAATTATGATCGGGCTTTGTCATAATCGTAAACATTATTATATAAATCGAGATCACACGGGATCGTAGCCAGAACACAACTAACAGGGGAAGGACAAAATAGTAGGGGAGGGAGAATAAATGCTGTAAAAATTACAGAGCGATTCTATTTGTTCCAAGTCACATAAATGATTCCGTGTGACATGGATTCAATTCTTCATTGCCGAAACGTCACGAAACAGTTTAAAGTCCTTTTGAAAGAGTATGAGGATCAAAACATGTTGGTCCCTCAACGACGATCCATCGAACATTTTGCACGTGCAACTACTTTTAACGTATTCTGTGGTTTGGTATCACTGCATCCATGTAGGCCAAAACGAACACCTTTACAGAAAGCTGAACTACATTGGATGTTTTTGGAAGAAGATGAAATTTAATGATTGTGAGATATCAGGTTATAAAAATTAAGTTTGAGATGAGGATTCAGGTATGTTGGTGATCCTTCCGTTTCTTGCACAGTTCTGTAAAATTGACTTTATTACTTGGCATGTAAAGTGTTACATGGTTAATATAAGGGCCCCCCCTCTGTTATTCGAGGGCCATTTGCCTTAGTTGCGCACCCTACGGAGCTGTTGGTGTTTTTACGACTGTGTCAGCCTTATCAGAATTGAAATGGGCTGTCGCTTTCTTGTGTATCGACTGCATACATATCTGAAGGCGCCACGTCAATGACTGGAACCGTTGAGTCTGAGGAGCGCTCTATATCAAGTTGATTGGATTGGCACCAAGACAGTAGCAATCCAAAACCAATCGGAAATATGCTACATTCATTGTCTAGGTCTTGAATGTGATCGGTACTTTAAGCAATGTAGTAGATATATATTATCGGCCCGCGAATGCGAATAAGGCACGAATGGAATATCGGATGATATTACAGTACAAGATTAGAACATTCCGATTCTGGCGTCCAAATTCTTTGAGTTTCGACCTTTTCTACCAAACGAAAGATGTCTACCAAACGAAAGATGTCTACCAAATTCTTCCTGTTGGTAGGTTACAGCGGACGGCATTGCTTTCTGTTCAGAAGTGGACTATGATGATCGTGAATACAGAGAACTAAATTTTAAATTTGCTTAGAAATTTCGTTCGTGGATTGTGAATTTTTATGGGTATTCTGACTTCAAATTGGACAGAGTTGTTCTGATTGGGGTTCATAACGCTTCATTCAAGAGTGCTTACTTCTGATCTCATATGGCAGATTGGAATAACTGCGGATTTGGTTGTAGACTTAACTAAACCATTGATAGAAAATGCTGAATACCTTTCACTGTAACTGTAGCAAGGCGGCTGATTGAAGGCCAGATGGGGGATAGAAAAGAAATTGAGCTAGATACGTAGTATGGAGAGAGAGGAGATATTGGTGTTTGCATTAGAAAGATGCAATCTTTTCCGGAACGTGCAAAGTTGCAGTCTAACCAGTTTGTAGTTACCAGGTTTCACTGATTGGTACAGTAATTGATGTGTTAAGAATTGGCAAGAAAGCGAATGATCACATGACGTATGCAACTGCTCTTCGTATTGAAACAGAACTGTTTGGTTTGCTTCTCTATGATGACGTTGTCGTTATTGACCGAAAAAATTCATCACGTGACAAGTAGATAGTTCTTCGATCGACCTGATTATCAGAAAGGGAAGAGCGAATAGTGCCTGACATGATTTGATGGCAATGCCTCTGTGGCATTAGAGATTTCACGGACGATTTCATAAGTGACGTTACAGCAGACGTCAATGCTGACGTTATCATTAGCTGCGTGTTATTTACTGGAACAAATCAGTTGTATTTTACCCCATTAAACGAGCACACAATCTGAAGTCTAACAATAGGATCTCTATTCCCTATTGTAATATTGTATATCCGCCAGCACATGGCGTTGCTATAGAACGTCGTGCTATTAATGTTTTTAAGCAAGGTGGGAATGCAGCAGAGACGATAGGTAGCTATTTCTGGAAAATCTGGTCTGTAAGGTGCATGGAAAGTGATCGCTAGCCGTCTCAAATTTGTGAACTACTTCCACACATTATCGCATATGTTCACATCGTAGTTTGTTTTGGGCATGTGTCTCAGCCATCGATGGAGGTCAAACAGACTGGAATGGGGGAAGGGCATTTAACATTCCTTGATGAGCTAATGTTTGTTTTATTGCAAACTTGATGCTTAGGCAGTACACACGAGATATTCTTGACTTTTTAAATTGATGGATGATATAGTAGCAGCAGAACTAGTAGGAAGACTTTAATAGTTGAATTCGAATGTCAGAGTGGCATTTGGGGACTATTTGATATATTTGGGTTGGAAAGTAGTTAGGGGACACAACGATTCTATGTGGTGTATAGCTGGCCATGTTCTGGCAGTGAAAACAAAATAAGGGCAAGGCAGTTGCACATAATAGACATTGAAATGGATAAGATGCCTAGCAGGGCCGTAACTAGCGGGAGGATGGGCAAGGGGCAGTCGCAGTCTCAAACATTTTGGCCATCAGTTGCCTTTATTAATACATTTGATAAATCAACTCCCCTCCGTTGCCCCCCTCCGGAAAGTTTTCTATCAACGGCCCTGCTTAGTAGTTCCTATTTGGTAAAATCGAAAATCGAAGGACGAGCACCGAGTTGTTACGTAGAGAAAGCTTGTAAGTGATGCCAGATGCTTTTGATTTGTCAAAGAGGAATTAGACTGGTCCTAACTGACTTTGGAAGGGGTTACTAGTACAAAGTAAACACAGATTAATAGTTAAGGAGCAAAAGTAAAGACTTAGGCTCAGTGATCGTTACGCTTCAAGTCTTCTTTTTTGTTTTTAAGAACAACATTAACTAAAACATAAATTATATCCAATTTCGTATGATATATGGTCTTGCCTTTACTTGTGATGCCTGATTTTCAAGGATTCAGACGTTACCATAAACAGATATGCCCAGGCACGTTTGATAGTATTTGCGATCAACAGTCCGAACATTAACATCCATTTTGAAAGATGGACCGCAACCTGAAGTGAAGACTTGAGTCCACACAAACGCCATTCAGGAAGCTCGGGTTGCAATAAGTGAAGTGCCCACATCGTCATGCAGATAGTTTAAAAATGGACTATCTTTTTCATGCAGGTGGGAAATGATTCCAAGTGTTTTGCTTCTTCAATCTGACAAGCTCATGTCGTTGCGTCACTCGGTAACTCCATCAATCAATTGTTTAAAAGGAGATTGTACAAAGGTGTGAATGAGGCTTACATATTTTGTTTAGGCGGTCATATGGGTTTAAAGAGTCGTGATGGTGGTTTGTTGAATTGGAAAAAATGATTGACAGCAAGATGGCTGATTGGTATACTCAGATACATCAGAAAGACGATGAGCCAAACCAGCTTTTCTTATTCGATACAGCAAGTCGTATGATTGACATCAATAATGACGACAGAATATCAACGTCTCGTTCACAATGTTTAAACTTTCAATTATTCTTTTGCTGTGAAGCTCAGTTCTCCTTGTAGTTGCAAATTGAACAACGGTTTGTTCGGACGTATACGATGTAGTGTCCCTACAGTACTTAATGGCCATCAAAGGAAATAGTTTTCATCATATTAACAACATTATCAGCAACATCATCATTAACATCTTCACAATCATCATGACCACCATCCTCATTATGACAATGATTATCATCAGCATCATGATCTCCATCACCACCATCACAACCATCATTTGCTTCACCATCGTCATAATTAACCATCCTCTGTATGACAATGATTACCATCACTATCACCATGATCATGATCATCAGCCTCATAATTATCATCATAATAATAATCGTCATCATGATCATAAGAATAATATGAAAAAATTCGATGATCTGTTATTTCTCTGTTTGGTACAAAACACTGAAACCAGATACTTATCTTATTGTCTTTTACGGTGAAAGTAAGAGAAAAAGAATAGCAAGACAACAGAAATGCATGTATAACCAAAACAAGAAAAGCTATTAATCTTTGATAGTAACTAAAATGATAATAAGTATAAGTAGTTCCAGAGAAATAGAGGGGGTTATAAGGTATTAAGCAATTTGCTATTTTAGTCGTCAGGCATTAGCGAGTTTGCCAAGATGGCTGACTCCGTACCGCAGGGAGCTACGCAGGTTAGTGATTCAAGACAGTTGGGGTCATTTATGCCTTTAGAAGCAACTCGAACTATTCTAAAAGACGTGAAGATGTTTTGAAAATAGACACAGAATGGTTGCAAGTTATTTGATGGAAAAATATCTAGGAAATCAGTGATCATTTTGACATCACCTTCCTGTAATGAATGTTCGCATTGTGTAGGTTGACGTCATTGAGTAGTCATGGTATGACGGAGTGTGTTGTCTGATGA
>JAAAKL020014438.1:0-11948 GCA_010016065.2 Carybdea cf. marsupialis auct. non (Linnaeus, 1758)
GTTTCTGTGAGTACAGCCATTGTGATAGGGGTAGCTGATTAAATATACATGGCTAACAGTTGGATCATGAAAAGATTTTGAATCCGTCTGATTTATTCGAAATACCACATGAGCCACAACTTGTTTGAATACTTCCTTATAAATTAAAATGTTTTATATTTGAAAAGTAGAAACGGCAAAAAGTATTTTGTACAATTGAAACAAAATGAAGTTTGAGATAGTTCCATTTTTAACGCTTTGCCTCCATGTTTGTCTGTTTATACTTACTTAAACATAAAGTTAACTATGTAAACTCCATAATACAGTTCGCTAAGATACTGTTAAAAAATGGTCAAATTTATCCTATTTTCAGTTCACTGTATATAACTACAAAAACAACTCTGGGCGTTACGATTTAATTTGATGATGGCCTTGGGAAAATACATCTTAGAATAAATATATCAATTAAAATTCGTTACTTGTTAAAGCACTGTTGACGTAAGTACAAATTAACTCAAAGTAGCAAATGTCCCGTGTATTCCTCTAGTGTTTTACTTACTTATGTTGCTCTGCACGTACGCATTGACCACTCTTGCGGATGGTTATTCACTACAAATATTTTTTACAAAGATAGATATATATTACTACTAGGCTATTTTTATCTGCAGATAGGTGTTACATTGCCAGCAAAAAGTCTACAAATTTTATGATATCTTTTCCAAACTGACTTGTAAACTAGTATTTATATGACTATCTGCTCTTTGTTGATAAAAAATGAAAACGTCTTTAAAATACGTTTATTTGTAGTACAGAATCCAAGAATTAAATGTATTAAATTTATGTGTTTATGACATAACGGTTCAGATTAGAGTCATGCGAAGATATGCTAGTTCAACCAACACTTGTCTTTGACGTTCAGAACCACTTTAATAGTTCTGTTGATAGGACGCAGGAATAACTAGCATCGAGAGCAAAATATTGTATTGACTTTTAAAGGTCAGCATCGTCTCCCTTGTTCTCCGGCAGGTACCATAGTTACGATTACCTTAATTTTTATTCTATTTATCACGCACATTATCATCACTATCAACACCAACATTATCACTATCATCTTCTGCATAGTAATAATCACCATAACAATCTCTGTTGTCTTTGTCCTTATCTTTGTTGTCGTCCTTATCTTTGTCGTTGTCCTTATCTTTGTCGTTGTCCTTATCCTTGTCGTTGTCCTTATCTTTGTCGTCGTCCTTATCTTTGTCGTTGTCCTTATCCTTGTCGTTGTCCTTATCTTTGTCGTAGTCCTTATCTTTGTCGTTGTCCTTATCCTTGTCGTTGTCCTTATCCTTGTCGTCGCGCCCTTAGCAGCAGCTGCAGAAGCAGTGCTACTTGCTGCGTAGCAATGCGGTGGGAAAGTGTGACGTCATGATTTTAAACATTTTGGAATTAAGGAGAAAAAACTCAATTTTGATGTTACCCTATTAGTGAGAATGTCAATGGCCAAAATTGAGAGTGATACCCTTTCCCAACACGGAGATATTACGTTTCAAAGTTTCAAATCTCACTAACAAAACCCTATTGTTTAATGCTGGTTCCTAACTTAAGGAACCAAGGAATATCAACATTGTTTTGACCAGAGATTATAAAAATTCAAACGCCTCTTGTTTAAACACTATATACACTACAGGTCTGCTTCTTTCTCAAACAGCCTACTTAAAGCTTGGCTTTCGATATCTGGAGTCAGATCGTACTATTTCGATTTGTGACGTCATCACTTTCCCTCCGCATAGCGATGACCCTCATTTCTTTGAGGATTAGTGCTTATCCACTGCATCTCATCTTTTTGTTATATCAAAACTGTTTTGCCTCACCCTTATCTTGCTGATTCTTGAACTGCAAACAAAACCACTTTGATTCCCGGTTGAAACGAGCTGCTTATGACAAATGACCACATAAAAGACATATTCCTTACTATGGGTCTAATAGATTTTAAATCAGAGACTGGATTACCATATTGGTCAAAACTTCACATTTTGACACTTGAATAAATAAAACCATGATACTTTCTCACAAAAGTATCGAAATTACATTTAGATTTTTGGCATGTTGTAAACGTTATTCAGAACATCCTTAAGGTGCGACATGTCCCTGAATGATGACGTCATCTTTGCTAATCCTATAGATTGTAAGACTAATTTTTTCCTTATTTGAGCTAATATCACTCTAAAGCTCAAAAAAACCACAGAAGGACAAGTTACTGAAAGAAAGCAGTTTCTTTTAGAAGCTAATTTGTTACTTGAAAATTTTGGCTCGAGCCTAAAGAGGCGCCATGACCTGATCTGTTTCCCCTTTTCAAAGTGCTTTTGAGAGCTATCAACAATGTTTGTGTCTAAGGTGTCTATTACCCCTTTGCTTACCATAATACGTTGGCTTTTGTCATATAAATAGTGCTTTGTTACATTTCTGTCGATCACTGTAATTCATTGTTGTTAATCAACATATCTAAATGTGAATTTCAATCAATAATTGTAATCAATTATTGGTAGTCCTTACTTTTTAACATACCCGTCGTCATATCATCATTTACCTCATTTCATTATTGGACTTGTGACGTGTCCCTGTTTGCACCTTAGATCCTTTCTACAACCCTTGACATTGTTGCTCAAGCAAACTTGTGTATACAGGTCCAATCATTATCTATAATTGCAATGTCCCCACAGCACATAGCGACTCTTCCACATAACAGGTTGTCGTCGATGTCAATTACAATACTCTAACTGACTTTGACGTTTGAACATCAATAATCAATATTATTTGGGAATGTTAATGGCTATTTACGTGACACTGGTACAAACACGTGAATGGGACTGGTGAACCTAAAAGATATCTATGTTCTAAATAGCTAAATAAAGCGTCTAAGTCTAAAATCTGATATACTGTTAACAATATCTGCATAGTCTACATGGAATCTTAATGCAGAGATTTTGATCATGATTAAATAAATAGTTATAAAGTAATTCGTCCCCTTGAGTACAAAGCTCAATCATTCCTTTCCCAATAATTTCTTGAAAGTTAATTAAACGTGATACACAATTATGTTGTCAAAGTTTACGCGTGAATGAAACTTAGGAACGGTTTAATAACACAATTTTGTTTTAAGTTTGAAAAGATACTAGAGAAATAAAAAATTAGGTCACCAACGGGACTCAAACCGGTAGCCCAGTCATTCACTGCATGGGCCCTAGCTACTAAGCTCTATTTCTCAAGTCGCCACATTTAGATGTAAAAACACATCACAATATGTTATAATTTCCTGTGATAAGCTTTTACAATGAAAAAAATGGAACTACAGATGTAACTAGAAAAACATGTGCAAACAAAGAACCATGACAGTAAAACAGCAAACAGCAAAACCCTGAATTCTTGCTGCTAGCTCTCCCTTTTTCTCCGTTTTTTAACAAAACAGTAGAGGTGAAATAAAACCTGTCATACATTCCGCTGCTTTAAAGCGACCTTCATTTTTTGCTATAGCAAACATCTCCCATCCATCAGTGGCAATACAAAGATCAGAAGTTGTGTCTTCTTTGCCTCCCTGTGTTTTAATTATTGAAAATAAATGACATAATATCTTGATAAAGTGTAATAATTTTTATTTAGTTTACAAACAATACAATATGCGTCTGGCATGATATCACATGGGACTGACTTGTTTTTCTAAGTCAAAGATAAAGATGCTTTAGAAGACAGCAAAGCAAACGAGAAGTAAATGCTGGTGTGTCTATTTGCAATGATGGTTCTTTTATTGTCAAGGTTGGTTGAGAAATGAACGAAAAAATACCTGAAGAAATTTTCAACACGTCAGGCAACGCACTGGTAGATTTGTTACGACGAAACTAAAGTCACTGGTTACAATTGCTACGTTTCCCTCGTCAGATAGCATGGTCAACAAAAAACCTGATCTTAATATAGCTATTTTCCTTTATGACCCTCCAAAATTTACATCTCCTTATTATTGCGGACTCATCCCATAAGTTATGTAACCTAATACGCCTGCAGCAATCAATTCATGAGCATCCATGGTACATTTTCGGTTCAGGCCATAACCAATCTTGTTGTTTCTGCTCGTAAATAGAATCCGTTGCGTTGACAACTACTTGGTTATTCTCCCGACAACCTTTTGTAGATAATATTTGCAAGAGCACCCTATCATAAAAATTCTTTATGCCTATGTGATCTGAACAAGAGTAATTGGACATTTCATTTTCGTCAACAAATGTCTTGAAATTCCCTCGTGTTTGTAAAGGACACCGTCACGTTTTCAGCCTGTCATTTGTTGACGAGTCTCTGGAACTCTGTGATTGCGACTTGTCTTGGAAAATTTGGAAATTGTTGATCCTCTTTGGATAGCAAGCTGAGCTGGAAGAATAACAGGCCTAGGTTTTTCTACACAGGAGCAAAGGAGTATTAACTATCTTGTCAAGGTGTTCAGACTTGTACAGACACGTACCACTGACTTCTCCAAAACCCAAAACAAGTCATGGCTGTGACTGCAAACTTAGCATCAACGTGCCTTAAAGTTCAAAGCTTCTATTCTTTAATTTCACGTACTCCTTTCAAGACCAAACTGGATTCTACGCTCGAAGTTCTAAATGTATGTAACTGTTCAGTGCTATTGGTGCTGCAAAACCCTATTACCATTCTGCTCTTTGCAACATAAACTCCAATAACTAAGAGTATATTGCCATTAGTCTCTGTTAACCCTGATTATTAAACAAGCTTGGAGCACAATCACCAAGTTAAATATAATTTTAAAGTCTAGTTTCTCAACACCTTAATAAGAAACGTCTTCAGAGTTACACTGACTAGAATACCAACGTAAGGATCTCCAGCGTGAATGATAACGAGAAACTTAAAGTCCAGCTTCATTTCACCTATATCTTACATATAGTGTTGAATCGATCATGGAAATAGTATACTACTGAGACTGAACTCGACGGCAAAATCTCTTGCCCTGTCTGAAAGCATAAGAACAGTAGGAGTGAAATTTACGGGACACTGCTTCCATGGTAAAGAAGAGCTCACAAAATATGTTCTGACTTAGAAACCAAACATTGCACAGCTAGAGTTGGGGGACATCCTCTTAAAGATATCTATGAACTCTGCAAAGACACTGAATTATCCATCAAAGACTTAAGGTAGGCAATGCAGGACAGATAACTCTGTGAGAGTAAAGTGAAGTCGGGACAAGTCAGGCGATTTGGTAAGCTAAAAAACATGAAGTCCTCCCCATGGCCATTTGCTTAAGAGCTATAAAGCTCAACGTTGTGTCTATTTCTCGGCCGCAACCCACTGTATTACACAAACCTCAAAAACGATTGGTACCTCATCTAGTGCAAACAGATAGATGGGTATTTTTTTCGGTGGTTGATTGGAAAATATAGCAAACATGAAATCTAATAGCCACAGTATTAAACTGTTGTGGGATTAAAATCTGATTCTACTTCATGTTACGTTCCTGGTTCATGCTTTAGAGGTTTAACATAACAAACAATATAAATTGGTAATGGGTAATGGTCTAAGCTGTGTTTTCTATGATGATGGCATTAATTCTTTACTTTTTCTAATAAATGATAAAGAAAGAAACATCGCAAAGTAGGTTAATTCGTCGTCCTCATTGACACTTTGCAAGGTTGTGTTAACCTATTGTGAAACTATAGCAATGAATTTCAAAACTGCAATAGAATTGCGTTTATCAAAATGACACTCACTGAATTAAAGAGAGTATGTTTGTTTACACATTGGACATTGGGCTTGAAAGGGGGTAGTTACATGGAGCCATTTCGTAAATGACATGCCCGATTTTGCAAGATTTCTAGTAGAAGGTTTACGATTCCCTAGTGCTAGACGTAAAACATTTGTAACTACATTTGAAGGCGGGGCAGGAAGATGTCCCATATATAGTTGTCAAATCCTCCACACAAGCGCCTTTGCATTTTCCTCGCTATTCTTTGAGCATAAGATAAGCTTAACATTTTTATTTGAAAGCTAAGAACAGAAAATTTGAGTTATGGGTCAGGAAAAAGCAAAAGTTGTGCTTGCCAGGTCTTTGAAGTTCTATGAAAATTTGTTCTAATCGACTATATTTTCACGCTGATTGTAATCCATATGTCGCTATAATTAATTTGAAACAAACGGCATATTAGCCAATATACTCAAATCAACGGAAACGATAAATTTGAACAGATCTTAAGATGTATCAGGGCCTAAATCTTCCTTATGCCATTTGCCAGCTTTGTTGCACCGCTTAATTATACGAAGTTACGAATCTCATTGACATGTTGACGCAATCTTTCATGTATATAAAGAGAATAAGCGGACAAAATTATCATCTGGTAACGTTTAAAACAGGCATTTTCATCTTAAGACGACAAAGGCTAAACAGAAACTTACCCTCAGCTTGCAGTTGTAGTGCGCTTTGATAGCATTAGGCAAATCAACCTCCTTTCAGGATGACACAATTGGTACCAGTCACCATGCGCTGACAATTGCTGAATGATGTCACATGACAGAACAATTTGGTCCCGCTTAAAATGTTAATTTAGTGCCGAATGGAGTTCATGATTCAATGCCTGGTAACCAAGGTAATAGCATGATAAGAACATGGCATATTCGAGTAGATTATCATCTGCAGTATTTCTTTACAACATGCTTTGTATATTCCCTCCGTTCTCCAATAAGTAAGGCTAGACTACCATTATATTAACATCTAAAGTAAGCAGTAGCATAAACCTTTGCCAAATAAGCATTGCAGGTTCTTGTCGATGCTCTAATTGGTTATAAAAATACTCTTAAAATCTTTCTAAGACGACTCTCCAGTTTATGCAAAGTAAATTCAAAATTGAAAAACTCTTTAGCAAGTGATCTGATCGTCCAGCTTTCTTCTTTCCGTTTGGATTCTTAATTCCAGCAGAAACTTCAGCAAAATTAAAGGCATAAAGTGCTGTTAGGAGAGAAACATCTATTAAATCCTCAGACGTTTCATTTGACATGTTGATCTTCTACCAACTGGGTTCCTGACTATCCAAAAAAGGGATTGGGACAAAATGATCAAGTTCACCTGCGATCTTTGAATACAACTACCTTCTCTAAAGTTTGCACCTGAACTATGGCTATGATACGTTTATCTATTTTATATTCGATGCATGCATCATACACACAATGATCAAGGGACTTTGATCCACCATTGTCAGTTTGCGTAAGGCATACACAATGGTCGTGGAACTTTGATCTACCATTATCACTCTATGTAGTTCGTATGAGGTAATCATAGAACTTTGATCTATTCTTTCGCTTTACGCAAGATTTACCGACTCGACTCGAATACCAAATACTGAACTTTGAGCTACGGTTATTGGTAAGAGGTGTTCATTGATTATTGACTGTTGAAGTCCTGGAGTCAGTTTATCTTACGGCTAACAGACATGAAACGAAACCTGACTTGAACTATTGAGCGTGTTAAGGGTTTAAAAAATGACTATAGAACATTAATATGATATTGCCAGTTTATCTAGACTATTAAACATGATTCACGAATTTCGAGTTTCGATCCATCTCTACCAGTTTACGTCAAGACGTAGCAAAATTGTTAATAAACACTTTGGATTTCTCTAAGACGAACAGGATGCTAATAAAACATGGATATACCTGTCGAGCAATTTGAGATACCCCTGCCAAACAATTTGAGATATAAATGTAATAATGAGGACTTCGAAAGGAGACAACTAAAGTCACCTTGCTGAAATGTAATGATATCTTTGCACAAACAGCGATAGCGCTTTCAAACTTATTTTAAAAGTTCCTTAAAGTTGTTGCAATTGATATGCGCTCATTTGTTTACCCAAAGCCTATACAACAATAACGGAACAAACATTGTTTATTCTTATTAGTTTTGGAGACATAGGGAATGGGGATAGGCATAGGGAATAGGGAAACTCTACGCGAGTTTACCCAAGGAATAACTTAATCCGATTTCATTATGGAAGACGACAAGTTCTGTCAACTGTGAAATCACTTCTCATACAAAAAAGCATTTGTTTAATAGCATTTTATATAATTGTTGTTTTGAAGTTTCTTTTCTTAAATTGTGTGTTTACACAAAGTTTTTAAATATCCGGGTTCCAAAAATAAGACTATATTTAGCGTTAATATGTATTTGACCAATTTTATTCAAGTGTCAAAATACGATGGGCTCGTATGTGAAAATTAGTGCTAATTAGTTTCTCCAGTAGTTGTTGAATTGAAAGGAATATCTACATGGTGTCTATTTATATAACATCACGGTTGTCTGTGTAAACTGATTGACAGGCAAGAAAATCGGTTAACAACGATCACGTAAAGACCTTTGTTTCGTTTAAAGGTAATGTAAACTTTGAAAGGTAGCTAATTTGAGTATTGCACTTAACGTTATTAAACATTTCACTTGTAGGTGGGATAGTATTGTAAGACCTTATTCTTTGACAAATTTGATCTGATTGCAAATGTCGACCTAAACAATCACCTGAACAAACAAAATTTGTTTGGATCAAACGCAGAATTGTCTGCTTTTGATTGCAGGAGAATATGACATAGCAAATTCCCAGGAGAGAGCAGCAACCTTACCACTATATTTGTTTAAGTTGGACTTTGTTCACCTAAATTCGCCGAAAGAATCAAAGTAGAACTGAGGTTGTTGAAATCTCAACCCGACATATATAACAGATATATTTGCAAGTATGAAAAACTTTTCAAATATGTCACAAAACAGAGGCTTCAATTCACTTTCTGTCAGAGACTACTTGCCGATAAGGCACTTTTCGTTTTAACGCTCTAGACATATCAGGCCTCCTCTCCAAGACTGCATACCTCTCAAGATATTGACATACCATAAGACCTATTTGTGTTGTGGAGTGCCAGTTTATCACATTTATGGTGTTTTCTCAGTCACGTTCCTTCCCAGCTGGTATTCTCAATGGACTGATTTTGTTGGTTTACTTACCATGCGTCAATTCTTGCACTCAAAACCTTGTACAACAGCAAAACATAGCAAAAATTGCAACTAATACATAAGGATTAACAGCTTCACATTTACGTTACCTTTACAGAAATCATTACCGGTTCCTCAAGACATTTTTGCTCTACTTTATATTTGTGCACAGTTATCCATTTTACTTCAAAGAAAGATTTATTCCGAGATCGTGTCGAAAGCTGCCAGAGCACAACAAGCACACCTTCTTGTGAAGAAAATAAATTCCGATTTGTTCGAGGCGAGTGAACAAGACCACCAAACAACAGAATGATGATTAGGGTGTTTGATGCAGCATTCTTTTAGTTTCACCGGTCACAGGATGATCATTAATGTAAGTCAAGATTAAGACATCTGATTATATTTGGAGGGATGATGTTGATAATGACTCTGCCTCTTGTAACTAAAAGGCTGCTATACACCTACTGTGAAATATCTTTATACTTGTAGAGGAGAAAGACCTCTGTCAGTGATTACCAAATTCTGTTATCCTCGTTAACGTAAAAGGGCAACTATGATATTCACTTTAAATTGGCAGGCTGTAAACATTACCCTGGTAAATAGGGAGATTGTTTCTTCTTTTCAACGGATAATCTGAGCGCTAAAAAAAGATGCAATGGAATCAGTTAGTGACATGTAACCTTCATTCCCTCTCTATACAAGTGCTATTGCGTCTAACCAGAAAATCTTTTGTAAACCAGCTATGTGACATCATACAAATATTAGTTTGTAGTGCAAGAATCGTATTTTTGTAAATATAGTTCTGTTGATGCATGCTTAAAAATCTAAACTGAAACAAGGTTCCACCACAGCGCGATGTTCAACATCTACTGGATCGCCGGGTAATAAAAATTTGTGAAACTGTCACTTAATCATTATTACGACAACTTGAAGATGCCATCCGAACGACTGTTTCAGTAAAAAATGAGTTTGTTACTTAGCTAGATCAAGGCGGTAAACGATACATATAACACTTTGATGAATAGCACCAGATGACAAGAGCAGCAAGAGGAACGGAAGTTTCCAATTTACAGCAACAATAATAAGGATTATCAATTTGTATGGAGGCGATAGAATATTAAAACAATATTATATTGAAACATTCAGTGTCACACTACGATGGTAAAATTGTACATCGAAAAAAAATTGTGACTAGCTTGTCGTACGTAACATTACACGCCTCGTAAATGATGATCATGTCAAGCACTTACACCCTATCAGAAAAGCTTTGAATTTTTCTGTGTTAAAATTGACTTGATACCCTTGGAGAAAGCAATTACTAGACAAATCAAAGGATTAAGTGGAAGGATTAAACAGGTTTAACTTAGAGAGCCCAAACGAAGGAAAGAGAACATTTAAACGTCAATACTTGGAAGTCACCCGAATTTACACCCATAAAATGAAGTGCTGCAAATAATTTATCAAAGTTATCCTGATGCTTGATATAAAAACGTTTCCGACTCTGAAAATGATGCTGAGTGTGATGAACATCTTACAAAATCAATAATCTACACCAGGTATGATATTGAACCTTTGATAAATGGAAAACAATTTCTTGTTGTTTTGGTGGTGAATGACAGCACCATATTCATGACCACTGTGTACATTTTTTGGTCAATATATCTCTTGGACTTCTTTCCACACCAAAATAATCAAATCTAGTCATATTAACATTTGTTCAACGTGCTTACACGACCAGTTTAAAAGCACTAAATCTATGTCCTTTCAAATCACAATAGATTCATAGCTTATAGTTGATGCATTTGTAAAGATGTCTTTGGTTTATTTGTTGCTCTTGATCATGAAAATGCCAGTCATTGTAAGTCGACTGAGATCTTTTCTCACAAACAATGTGTGCCTAGGGAGGTCTTTTTTTAAAAGTATGTTTACCCGAATTGCTGGTATGAAGAGTATATGTGTTTGTTTTGTCTGGAAAGGCTCCAATTGAACTCTCTTAGGTAAATGGAAAGTCATGAGTACTTGTGACGGAAGAACGTTTGTTTGTACTATGGCAAACATACAACATATATCTTCCAATAATGTAACTATGGGCGGTCCGGTGGCTGTTTGGGAAGATCTCGGTTTTCGCTAAAGATATAGCCTCATGGTCTACTCATTTGCTTTTTTGTCTTCTTAGACTATTTTATTCTGCTGTGTGGAATCTGTAGCTATGATATCGAATGATGAAACCTACCACATTCCCCATAGTTGTACGGACGTGATTTTCGTAGATTATAACCCTCGACTCGAATTGTTTTTACATCATAAAATGCTATTTTTGATGCGGTCTCCCTAGGGATATTACTACTTACCACAAAAAACATACGAGATTTTATTTAATAAAAGGTATTCTCAGGGATGCCGTGTATAACAATTACAACGAATATAACGAAGGGAAGTATATGATAATTTGTGATAATTGACCCCTCGTGTTCTCCTACCTTCACTTATGTCATTCGGTATCATTCTGTAATTTCTCCATTTCTTTTGTTTGCTTCAAAGGTATTTTGACTAAGAATTACCTGGAAAGGTAGGGAGGATGCTACTTCTTATTGACCAACAAAAAGAATAACTCTGATTCTGTAAGGGAACACATGATAAGAACGTGAAAGTACAAATTGTTATGAAAAATACAGGGATACATGCTACCATTTGTTCCACCGTGCTACAAATCAGTCATTAAGTATTCCTAAGTTGTGTTGTACTTCACAGAGATGATAGGTTGCTCAATCTCGAAGAATCTATTAACAGATCATCAATAACTCTGTTTACAGTTAGTGTTCCTTGCTTCGATGAAAGTTGACTAACTGCCTACTTTCCTGCCTTATATATATTTCGTCTTGTTTATACAGAAATCCTTAGAAAGTAAAAGAATATTCTAGAACATTCTGGAAATTTCTAGTGTGTTCTA
>JAAAKL020014439.1:0-11948 GCA_010016065.2 Carybdea cf. marsupialis auct. non (Linnaeus, 1758)
TGAGCTCTACAGAAATGTATTGAGCACTGTCGCAACGGTATTCTTAACTCTATTTTTACTGTTTGCTATATATATATATATATTTGATATATTTATGTATATCAATGTCAAGCTTGACACTAAAAAAATAGAAAAGTATTGTCACCAACGGGATTCAAACCCTCACCTGCGCATGCGCTGCGTTATTTCTCTAGTGTCTATTCAAACCTATCATCTCATATGCTCTCTTCTCAGAATCTTAATTTTAATGCACATCTATTTCTATGCGGCGGATACACATAACAGGACCTTTACAGCACAACTGCAAAGTTTGCGAGATGGAATTATTCATCATGTCATATCGAGTTTCTTTATTTTTTGAAACAAGCTATGCATATTTAATAAACACGGAATGTATTCTTGACAACTCTCTCGCTACATAGTCAGGCAGGCACTACTTAATCGTGAAAAAATTCTGTTTTATGGTAGAGGTATTATTGATAGTATCTATCTACCTATACAGATACGCTACAAACATTGAAGTAGCTAAGAGCAAAACAGTAGAAGTGGTAGTGGGAAGAAGTTTTCCAGTTCGTGGATTTTATTGTTGTAAGGCTGATTTACGCGCTACCATTTACTCGGCCGACTAACAGTTGGTATGACGTACGTCCATTGTTCAGGAGCCTGAGTTCACGGTTGTTGATCTCAGCACGAATCGGGACGATATTTAGAAAATCTGTGACATTTGAGCAGATTTACTCCCGATTTTGGATGTTGTGGCAGTGCCTCAAAGTTTTAACATGGACGCCTTGAAGTCGAGATGATGGCGTGACTTTCTCTAAAGCAGAAACTACATTACTGTTAGAATGTTTTGTAGCGACACTCTGTAGGCATAACAAAGAATAATACCGTGAGTTTTATTTGCAAATTTAGCATAGTCAACATTTTTGATGACAAACAAACCTGTGAAATGACTCTGTAGTTTCCTATGCAAGGCTTTAATACCATCCAGATGAATACAGCCCCCAGAATTTAGGTGCTTGCTTATTTTCCATTCTCAAGTAAGGTCTCCGATACAGCTTCTCCTACTGTTTATGAACAAGATAAAATCCCAAACAGTGTTTTGTGCTCAAAATCGTCGAGCGTGTCGTCGAGGGTAATATTACACGTCCGACAAATTGGTCACATGACTAAATCGTCCCTATATCGGCAAGACAAATCGTAGCGTGTAAATCAGGCTTTAGTGTGGTGCGTTCGTAGACAATTTGGCAAGGAAGATCTAAATTCGCTCTTAAATAATGAAATTCATTAAAGAATTTTTAGGTTTGCAGATCAGGAAAATAAAGAAAGGCGCACGAAACAATACTGAGTTTCATATTGATGAATTTTACTGACCACTGATGGAAGTTAAACAGAACTGTGTTTTTACACTAAAATGTCTTCTCTGAGAGATTGCAAAGGACAAGATTTGAAAACAAGCTGGCACAATTGCAGCACCTTTTCAAAGACCGAGATAGTCATACATAATTCTAAACTTTCCAATGTCATTTAAAAATGGAAGGGAATAATATTTCTTGAAATTTGAGATGTGGCGTTGATGCGCATATGTCGCTGTAAGTAAGAAATATGATTAAGCTGTCTGTTTATTTCAAGGGGAAAAAAGCAATTTTAATGCCCGATGCTGTCAGATAAATTAACAAACGGACATAGTTGGCTTTGAATGCAAAAATAGGAACAATATTCCCTCGCTAAAGTTAAGATAAAGAACACCTTACATCTCCCCGAGGTGGTAAAGATGGTTGTACTTACTAGTATTTTCTCAGACCACGAATCTTACAAGAATCGCACCTGTCTTTTTTAGCATGTTTTGCCAATAAGGTATGTATAGGTTTTGAAGGTAAAGTTAATAGGGAAAACAAAAACATTTCTCTAGTACCTTTTGGAAACAGATAATTATATATATGTATGTATCTATCTATTCTATTTGCTACCATTTTCTTAACCAGTTGGTTCATATTGGACAAAACGTGTGAGGTACCATAATCCAAGAAGAATATAGCCAAGGAGATTATTTTCTTGTTTTCCCGACAATTCAAGGGTCGCATAAGAATAAGAGAACAACATCCATTTTGTTAAAACACAGGACTAAGTGAGATCTGCCACTTGAGACAAAATTGAGATTATGATTGCCACAAATTAGTTTTATGGTTAAATGTTTTGATGAGTTATAGAAACATTAACCTTGACAATGTGCAAGGGTGTAAGAATGTGATGCTATAGTTGTGTTGATTTGACTGAGGCTTCAAAAGCACTGAAATCGCGAAGATATTTGCTAGTTGAATTTACCAGTAATATAGGCTGTTTTTTCCACCTGTACGACTAAGAACATCTCCCTTTTTGGAAGCGAAGGAGTAGACAAAGGTATAACACTCTGAGAGTAGCATGAACATCATACTAAGCAAGTTGAAGGAAACCGTGAACTTTCCCCCTTTGCAGATTACTATGTATCGTAAAAGCGAATGTACTCCTCTTAGTCGAAGACGTCAGCATTCCATATAGCAACTCAAAATCGATATACCCTTTTCTGCGACATACGTTTTTATGTTAAGATCAGAAGCACTCACGCACGTAACTTCAACTATCATTTACGACAGGAACTGAGCTTAACTGGCCACCAGAAATGCAATGCAAAGTCCTAAGATCTCTCTGCTCAGGACTGCGTCACGGATAATTCAAGATAAATGGTAACTGGAACAAGGGCACCTACGACAACGAACTTTCTAACGACTCTACAATGGGTGTACATAAATCGTTAATATAAAAAGTATTCTTTTCCACAGACCTAGCATGTATAAACTGACATGCTGTGGAAGGTAGATAGAAAACAAAATCAACTCTTTCTACTGACGTTCTTCATAGAGGCAGTCAAAAGTATAAAGCACTTCACTGGCTTTAAATTTCTACAGCAATCCCGGTCAGTTTTTGTTCTTGATGATTCAGAACAAAATTGCACATGGAAAATTTGTTGGCGGTTCAGGATTTTGCAAAGTAAGGTAAATTCTACGTACATCATGATTGCGGTTTCCCCGGTCTCAGTAACTAGTCGTTTCATTTCAACCTTGCCTTCAAAACACTGTGCATCACTTCATACAGGCTATGATAGTTTTCAAATTTGTTGATGAGGTCAAATCACTTGTTTGATTATTTGTGGAGTATGCGCCTCACTGGCTCAGAAAATGTCTGCAGCCATGAGTTGAAGAGGCACGTATAGAGAGGATCAACACAGAGTACAACAAGCTAAAAGCTGTTGATATGCCTACCCCTTGCCTAAAATGACCTTGCAAAATTTACCATTATTTCAAATTACCATTGTCTGATTTACTTTGACTAAATTACATGGATTCTTGTCTCACTGTTCAGTACCAGTATTTAAAGGTACTTGTTTATGCGACGAACATTGCAAGATATCCTCTACCTAAACACGATTCGTTTTCATCAGAAAATGATGCTCTCGCATGTTAAAAGTCTCTTACAGTTCAAACCTCTTCAAGAACTCCATTTGATCTACAGCGAATCAGCTGGTATAAATTTCGTCCACAGATAATCTAATAATTACACTAGTAAAGAGCTTCTACTAATTAGTTAAGTCAAGTATTGTATTGTATATATAATATGGTTCATCAATACTATTGCCGTTGACGAGAGTGGTATGTGGATGGTGCCATAACGAGACCAGTAGAACTCGTACAGACAAAAATACGTCTGCGCAGTTCCTGAAAGAAAAGAAAAGAATCAACCAATCATATATGATCTATTATAATTTTGATCTCATACTTTTTATGAAATTTCTAAATAAATGTAAGTGAAAAGTATTGTTTCTCTGAGATTGTGCTTCCAATTTATAGTAGCTTGTACAAAAGGTTGGTGAAAAATACAAGGAACTAATCGTGTTGTTCTCTAATATACCTCTGTGTTGAGAACCTAAACTATAACGAGAAAGTTTCCAATACACAAAAACATAGTCTCCAATCACGCTTCAGAAATCTGCTTCGTTTTAAGTACGCCAGAACAGGACCATTCCCAACAAGAATCCAAAAATTAAAGCTTATCGTTCTTCCAGAAACTGAAATATTCTCAAAAGCAAGCGAGAGGATTTGACGTCATAATTCTCCAGATTTTGCTTTGCACTACGAATGTAAGAACTCGAGTATTCCCCAATGGAAGAAGAAGGCCTTGAACAAATCATTATCTTGAGGCTTGCTGTGATGCGTAAACAAATGATTTGACCGTTCTCAAAACGTTAATCGGTGGCTACTCTAGTGCTGGTAGGTATAAGGAGCGACCAATAATCGAGTGTTCAGATGGAGTAGTAATACTTTCTTTTAGCCATGATGGCTTTATCGTAAGGGTTGTATAATAGACTAGTTTAAATAAGCTCTCTGTTGCTTGATGATGATCTAAGATTTATTCTGTTTGTATGTGCTTCATTTGCAAGATTTATTAATATTAAATGCACCAAAGGCAAAACAGTGATGCTGTACATTATGAGATACTTAAGTGGTTCTATCTGTGTAATTCGAGGCGACAAGCTGTCTTAGCTTGTCAATACCTTTAAAACTATTTTTAAGTATGACAGCCTAAGCTCAATAGGTGGCATTTGATTCCAGCATGCGATTCTAAGCTGGGCTTTCAAAGTCGAAATCCAAAGAAAGACTTTACTTGGGGACATGAATATAAGAAACGTAATTTTGCGTACTATTTACTTGAGTAGGTAAGAGGCATCTCTCTCATTAGCAAGTGTAAAGAGGCCAAGATAATTTTGCTATTTCAATACTAAAATAAGAGCTTTTCCTTAATTTTAATAGTTGTAAAAAAATAATGGGACCATAAACATACCTTCAAGGTACAGCAAGATTGATGTGTTCAAACAAAAAAGACGTCTCATGTTATAATACACTCAATCAACAAATGTAATTAGTCAACAACTACAACCACGTATTCGACACAGTGTTCTCTCCAGTGGGTATAGTTTAAGGTTTCACTTACTCCCACACGGGATAAAATGGGCAATGAGACACTTACTATATTCTTAGCATTGAAACGCGCCCTCCCCCCTGAGGGAGCGGTGCCTCGGGCCATAGCCGCGTCAGCCTACCTCCTAAGACCGCCACGGCTTGTCTTACACCTATAACATGATATCTAAAGCTTTGATTCACTCTGTAGAAGACGTCTAACGACAAAACAAAGGTATGTTATCATATTTCCTTTTTAGACCCCTAGGGGCATCGAAAACGTTCTCTTCAAGCATTCAATATTACAACTAAAAACAAAACTCTCATGCATGAATTCACTTACCTCTAGACTTGGCATTAAATTTGTTCACCTGGCTGACTATCTCACTTTACAATTCCATAACCAGCACTTGCCTTTGTCTTGTCTTGGAACATCAAGAGGAACACAAATTACTCATTTGGTAGTGAGAGGGTGAATTAAGACGCATTTCAGATTCCCTGGTATTTCTGCTTTTATCATAACTTGATTCATATTGATAAACAGCACTGCTTAGTAACCGATTCAGTGTGCAATTTCATGGGACGGAGGACACAGCACTCAACCTTTGAAACCCGAATTGGATAGATACTTGGGTCAGTGTACATGCTAGAAAAGATGATCGGACGATCTGCGTTTAAAATCCGGGAGCTGCAGTCGAAAGTGGGGCTTATTGCTTACCTTTATTAGCTTCCCAATGTATGGATGAAACAGTCTTTTGTCGAGTTCTTCTTTATGCATAACCGCACTAATATCATGATTGCACCCTTACTTGTTATGAATGTTTGCCAGAACATGTAAAAGAATCCTAACGGGACGGGTCCTCTGAAGCGCGCGGACTTGTGGACCCAAGAATGGAAATAAAGGAGCTACCTACACTTTCAAAACGTTAAATGTAGGCCTGAATTCATCTCTAACAAAGGACAGGAACGATGTCACTGAAGATCTCCTGCCCAATATTAATTGTATTATTCCTAACTTGCACAATTGAGGCAACTCACCTCAGCCAACGCCGGATACGGCATTTTAAAGAAGCCAAACACGTCTCAACTCCTGTTTGCTGCTACCTAAGAATTTGCGAACATGGTGTATATACTGTAAGGAAGCTACTGGGTCGATTAAACTGAACTTCTTTCCTTAAATCGTAGCATAGTTAACTCGCAGACGACGTTACTTATAATTCCTACACCCCTAAGCATTTTTTATCAGGCGAACAATATGAAGTGGCTCATACGCGAAAGCACAACCGTTTACTGGCAGCCCAAATAATCACGGGGCCATACATTTATGACATCGAAGTAAGGAGAAGAAAGAAAATTTTTTGCAGCATTGCTCTGAAACGATTGAGCCTGTTTGCTATTCATGCAAGGTAAGGAAAGCGAGGGCCATGAAATTTGATCATTCTTGTAGGGACTATTTATATTATGTATTTCCTACAAAAATTTGTAGGTGAAACAACCAATTCAAAAATCCAAAACACGACACCAGATTTTTTCTTCAGGAGCGCACTAATGATTCTCAAACACATTTCGATTACATATCTGAATACAGCATCTCAAAGTCCCATAAAATTGGATCGGACTTCTTACATTTTATGGACGACCTAAAATATGATGGCTTCCACACTAAATATTACAAGGTCCACAACATTTATAGGGGTGATAAAATTACTCTTGTATCATCGTTTTCACATTATGTTCATCGATTTGCGCACATTCTATGAAATGTACAATTGAGACTGCATGGGAAGGCCTTGCATACACTACGTTCATTCACAAAATTCATACAAATAGGAAGGAATTCTAATAAATTTAGCAATTCAACAGATGTGCGTTTAGCCGACAGAGTCAAGGTAATCAGCGTTCAGCTATACTTACATAACATTTGACACCGGTGGTTTTGACCGATACGAGAGTTACCGTACATCTGGTTCAATGACATGTTTACTCCTAAAAACCATTCAAAGAGTGTTTCTGTTGCAATCATTACTTTTACGGAAGTACCTTTCGTGGTTCTTGCGAAAATTCCTTCCCGATATCAAGAAATTCGAGGATTGCATCTCTCTCTTTTCTTCTACTTACGTGCAGCGATGGTTCTCGTTAGAAAGACGGAAATCAATTCAGCCGAGAACCTAAATTGCGTGCGATTCACTCTTCAAACTTGGTATAGCTCAGTGGCTGCTAAGAGTAGCACTTCTTTTTCATCACAATAAAATTTTTGACACCTAAAACGATGATTGATGGATAGACTTGCGAAAATTCGTTCCGACCGAGGCTACACTACGACTTCGTGGGGCCTAACTTATCGTCATTAAAATCATCAATTAAATTTCCACTTGGATCGCACAACAACGTTACTAACCTACGGGACGTAAATACTATAAAATCACTAATAGCAACGTACAAAATGGGGTCATCTTGACTCAATTTCTAGTCAGAAAATTTAAGAACTATCAATCTGTAAATAGCAAACTGAATTAAATACAGCCTTTCGCGCCCAGTGCTTAAGAATAAAGCCTATTACGTACCATTACATTCTAAGACAAAGCGATTTTATAAGTACAAGCTTCGGGTTAAGTTCATAAGGACGCCTTCTTCCTACAAAATGTATTTGCTCTTACTGCCTATCACTAGGCAACATCACCCTTCCAGGGGTGGGAGGTTTTAATTAAATAAACAATTCGGATAAATAATTCTCCTAAATTCCGCGTTAATTAACAATTCTTAAAACTAAATAGGACCCCGATCACTTCTAGTCTAATTAAATCAGTTGTAAGCTCGCAACCAAGATGTCACCATAATCAGTTTGGCACACGTTCTTTAAGCCAGGGCCGACGTGGCTTTATAGTCTAGTTTTGTCTTAACATTAAAATGATACAAGAGGCTATCGAAATAAATCGCAGTTGAAACAAACGAAATTTCATGAATGCGACATACAGCTCTCTTTATCTCTCCGCTTTGTAGCAAGATACTCTTAGTTTCAAAACTCCCTATCCTTCAAGAGTACTGGTCAAACTGTGGATTGGGTCAGTACATAACTGATATGGTTTGTCATATTGGTCCGGAGCTGTACGACCCACGGGTCATTTTGGTCCAACAGGCCTTACAGAATTACATCTGAGTATAAATTGAATTGAGCTTTAGGTTATTGTCCATCTTAAATTTGCACATCAATGCCCAATAATATTCTCCCTGCTTTCATGATAACAGCGTAATTTTGTCGAATGTACTGCCTCGTTTCCCATAACATTTGTATCAAAACTTTATCATCTTGTTCGTCCAGGTGGATATCACTGGATAACGGGGGGCTAAAACGGAAGTAGGGCAAACCGATCATCTCACACCAGCTCTTGGCTCTCTCCACGACATGACCATCCGAATTTGCCACCTGCAAGAAGATATGATCATCATAACCTAAAAATCGGAACTTAAACATTGTTTTATGTGTGACTACCGTTAATTCCTAAACGCAATTGTTATAAGAATAACCAGTACCAACTTCCTAACAAGTTAAATCTGTGTAAGATCTTTCTACGTATGTTGATAGTTTTTACGAGGTGGTGCTCGAGGAGAGGTAGTGCTTGGAGAGAGGTGGTGTTTCAGGAGGGGTGGTGTTTGAGGAGAGGTGGTGCTTGCGGAGAGGTGGTGCTTGAGGAGAGGTGGTGTTTCAGGAGGGGTAGTGCTTGAGGAGAGGGGGTGTTTGAGGAGAGATGGTGTTTGAGGAGAGGTGGTGTAGAGGAGAGGTGATGTTTAGGAGAGGTGATGTTTAAGGAGAGACGGTGTTTGAGGAGAGATGGTGCTTGTCTAGGGGAGGTGTTTGAGGAGAGGTGGTGCCTGAGGAGATGAGGTGTTTGAGGAGAGGAGGTGTTTGAAGAGTGTAGTGTGTATAGCGCTCCGTATAAATTCATAATAAATAGTCCTGTCAAGACAGTACACACGATTAAAGATTGTCATTTTGCACGTCGAAAAGAACAATCAACAAAACGAGCACACGTAAAAGGTGACGTGTAACCAGCGTGTTACTATAAACGTTTGCTCTCGTTTAGTTGATTAGGTGAGCAGAAGTTTTACTTAACAGTGGCGGAATCAAAGCATGAGAATCGTGCGCGTCACTCCACAATTCTCGCGTTATATGGTATTCGACATCTTGGTGTTATTCCAAAACACTCTTTACTACTTTCCAAGTCAACATTAAACAACACTTCAGTGCAGAGGACATTTAAATTCCAAATTCACTTGAAAACTTTAGTTTTAGTGTGAGAAAATTTTGAGTCCAAGCCGTCATACGGTCACGATGGAAGTCATAATTTGCACTAGTTATCATGAAATCACTGCTGCCTTTGATCAGTTAATAAAATAACAAACTGGGTTCAAATGACTTTACGTTTGAAACGGCGCATCTCCAGGGTTTTTTGGATATCACTTTCATATCTTGACTGAGAATCAATATAAAGAAAGGAGTAAGAGCAGACGCGTTTCAAACTCATACTTAAAAACACGTTGAACTATTTTACCTAACTCAACTAATTAGCCCATAGTAATCAATAAAATTAACCCAATAAATATATTTCCCGAAAGTCCTCCGTCGTCGGAAAATTCCATTCTTTACTTGGTCTGTGATCAGTCACACTTGGTAACCTTGTCGCATTAGGAGGTTACTGTTGTACTTGCACCTGGCCTTATGAGTCAGTTCAGCAAGTAGAAGAGGAGAATGATCAGTTATCTACTACCAGGGAGAGATGGAATACAGACATAAAGAAACTCATTAGCATGTAAATTAGTCAGGTATACTATTTCATATCATTCTGAAAATAAGATATGGAGGTAAGGATACAAGACTGGTGTCAATGCCGTTGCATTTCATTTATTTCACAAGCGTTTCGCTTGCATATTAGTTTCTCTTCATGTCATAACAAGGCACTAATAGCTTTCTGTCCGAATATGTGTTTTGCAAAGGTGTCAAGTGCATAGTCTCATTGCCTGGGTGATTTTCAGTAAACATCTTCTCGCTTATGGCATGGGAGAATGTGTAATTACGTACATAATTTCTTGTGCCAAATTCTGTTGAATTTAATCGAAATATCACCGGAAACATATAATTCTGTAGTCACCCTCTACAATTGGCTCAAGTGATCACCTTCACCAGTAAATACGCTGCTTATGTTTTGCTATAGCAAATGATCGAAAACGTTGTCAACGTCAAGTAGCCAAAACACAATTACAAAACAGACATGGACAAACGCATGGTTCTTTATCCTCCCATCTTCATTATAAACGTGAGTATGCTCGCTGGCCTCTAGAGTGATTGTACGCCGCTGTTTCACAGATAAACCGATAACAAAAGTGATGATTGTAACCTTATCTTTCTTCTCAGGATATTTCGCTCGTTGTCAGATACAAGATGTTACGACTTCATTTCCTACGTTAGATAAACCGGAAACTTCATCTGATAATTCGAAGTTCTACGACTTAATTAAAATACCTGTGAACAAAGCACATTGTAAGAGGAATTTACATGTGCTTATTTCAGAAGAAAGCCACGGACATTGAGCATCGGTAGTCATTGATCATGATTAACGTGAAGGTAGGGTCAAACGGGGATAACATCTCTTCTTTGTTTCTGTCCAAATTTTGGTACGCGTTTTCTCCTGCACAACATTGGGGCGTCGATGAAATCCTGATACTCCGATTCAACGCGAGAACGGTGGAGGTCCATTTAACCTAAGGGTCTCTTTTCTGTCATTGTTTGTTAATTTAGAGCGGATTCGAGCTGAAATTCACGGTACCTTCATAACGTATATAAGTGACAGTTGGCATACAAAGTCTGGACCATCATCTCTATGATCACTTATAAAGTCAATTTCATATAGCTATTTACATCTCTTGGCAAATTTGTAATCCTTTTCCCATTGTTAGTAGCTTGTAAACTATAATCATAATGAAAACATCACATTTCATAAAGACCGTTCAAGTTGAGCGGATAACTAAATATTCAAAGTCAAATATTTTGTCCTTTAATGTTCTCAAGTTATAAAATGTATACTGCAGTCATGATTTCAAGTGATGAGGTCAGCATATTACACGGCCTAACGATAACACGGTCCAACTTTCACGAGTTTTAACCAAATTAACAAGTTGAATTGGGAAAATGATCCCATTCCGCCTTTCCGAACTCCAAGCAATCGCAGGTTCGAGTTAACTCGCTGCTGTGACTTGTTTCCAGCTCCTTTGCCCTTACAATGTTTCGCCATAAACGTACACGCCGTCAAGTATTTGAGTTTTGGGAGTAATAATTACGAACGCAATATATTCAGTTTAAAAGCGTACAGAACAAGAAAATACAAGTAAGCAGAAAACATTAAAGTATT
This sequence comes from Carybdea cf. marsupialis auct. non (Linnaeus, 1758), assembly GCA_010016065.2. Classification (NCBI taxonomy): domain Eukaryota; kingdom Metazoa; phylum Cnidaria; class Cubozoa; order Carybdeida; family Carybdeidae; genus Carybdea; species Carybdea cf. marsupialis auct. non (Linnaeus, 1758). The sequence continues at coordinate 11,396 of JAAAKL020014439.1, forward strand.
TGTTTACAACTGATATCAACGAATGCTGAGATGAATGCTAATAGCTAGTCCTTGGGACGTGTTCTCTATGCGTGACATTTTTACTAAAATAAGCACCTCTACTAAGATGAAAGTTCATCCTGCGTGCAAAGAATGGCCCAGCTGTTTAATCACGGAAAACACAACTGTCTTGATGAAGGTGACGGTGATGGCGATAGTGATGGTGATGGTGACGATAATGGTGATGGTGATGATGGTGATGGTCATGATGGTGATGGTGATGATGACGATGATGACGATGGTGACGATGGTGATGATGGTGATGATGATGATGATGATGATGATGATGATGATGCTGGTGCTGATTGATGGTGGTGATGGTGATGGTGATGATGACGATGGTGATGATGGTAAAGGTGATAATAATAATGATGATTTTGATGATGATGATGATGATGATGATGATGATGATGATGATGATGATGATGGTGATCATGATCATGGTGATGGTAATGATGGTGATGAGAATGGTGATGATGATGATGGTGATAAGAATGGTGATGATGATGATGGT
>JAAAKL020014440.1:0-11947 GCA_010016065.2 Carybdea cf. marsupialis auct. non (Linnaeus, 1758)
GAAAAGGGAATCAACGAAATTATTTACCCAACTGTGTTTTACAAGGTAGCCAATCAGAATTCTGACTGCCAGATTGGAGTTGTTTTGACCAATCAGAGTCCGTGAAGTTGAATGGTTAACCGAAAGGGCCCAATGAGAAGACAAATTCTTTTTGTCTACAAAGAAACGGTTTTCTTGCTTTGATGTGGATGGATTCGAGAACGGCCAAGTGAAAAGCAGATCTAGCAGTGGGGTAAATAATTTCGTTGACTCCCTTTTCAGGTTATTTTCTGACGAATCGTGCTCTGAGGAGCGTCAAACGAAAAAAACCTTTAAAGTACAAAATGAATTCGCTATTTCAGATAAACTTTTCAGATATTAAATAGTGTGGGAAGGATGGAATATCAACAAGCTTGGTGAAAAAAAACTATACCAAGGAGGGAGTAGTGAAGCCTTCCCTCTACTGAAAAACACCTGTAAAATTCCTTTTTATACTTACTCTTGTATTATTATAGTTTGCAAATGTTTTGTGCTTCTTTTGCCTCAATTCTACCCTAATGACTTTACAAAGCGTATATTAGAACTATAATTTCTGAACCCGGTCTTTCAATTTCTGCATTATCAGCTAAAATTGCGTAGTTGAACGGAAATGTCATATTTTTAAGTATTTTATACCTGGAAATGTTGGATTTTTATCGGTGATAGATATTAAACATGCTTGCGGAATGTTATTATATCATACAAGTGGATACTTTTAACTAAATATTTGTATGCTCCGCTAGTTTATTCTCAAAAAATGTTCCACTACCCCTCACTTACTAAAATTGTGGCGTTTGAATCCTAACAGTAGTCACCTTGTTGACGTCAAGAAAAATTTTGATCAATTAAGATATACCAGTTTCACGAGTAGGATCGATTTTATGACTTTTCTCATAAGTAAAGACAATAAACGTCAAGCTTGTTACAGTTATGGCTATCGTAAACGAGGAATTAGCTCTCTCGACGACATCGTTCAGTCTGTCGTTTGATATCTATTCCATGAAAATTCGGAATTGATAAGTCGTGACCCTGATAAAGTCCCAGCTAAAACATTTTTATTCTAGAAAATTTGTCATACAAGCCATTTTGCAATAGAGGAATTTGATACCTAATATTTTGCTGTTATTTCTAATTTCACAAGCTTCTGTAGTCTGTCTATCGGTCTTAGGGTCTGATACTTCAGGCGTTCGTCCTTGGAATTGTGTACACCCAATAGAGATTGTGCTCATATGGACCTATAAAGGTGAAAATAAAGTTTTCTTCCGCTGTTGAAATAGGTGTGCTCTACTTATCAAAGAGAAACTGTGGTTATCAACATATGGAGTTGAATGCGAGACAAGATGCTCAAGATTGCCGTCCGGAATGGTCCAGTGAAAGACAGACAAAACAGTTCTGTTTTCACTATCTACACGAGCCTTTTCCGGAATGTACCTTGTATATTACACATAATACAGCTTTGTTTATGATGTCAATAGTTTCCATTTGCTCGCAAAGAACAGATCAGATTTCAACTTTTTTACTTCTAGACGCGATTTGCATGAAATTACCTAATGTGTCATCTTGTTGGTAAATGGTAACCATGTTTTCTCTAAGATTAGGTTTTTGGCGTCCTCTCATAATTTTGCCAACTTTCTGTTTTTAAATAAGGGATTGTGTAGTTTTGCAGCGATACTTTATTATATATTTGTTATACAAAGGCTTGTTTTACTTCACGACAGCTGTTTGCGCTAGTCAAACTAACAAGAGTGGAACGAAACGCATTTTTCGTAAAAGAGAGGTGATTTTACACCGGTCAGTATTTTGGCCAAGTCGTCGAGAGTACACGATTTTAAGACCTCTGTATTGCAAACATCCTTAACAGACGATAACTTTTTAAAGGGCGTGTCGGGAGCTTTTCGCTGGAAAAGCCTGAATTCAGTAGGCGCATTCTTTCAGTCCCAATAGTAAGCTTCTATTGTATTATTGATTTTACCAAGACTGTCATCGGCCATCTACGACAACAGTATCAAATATCATATTTGCCGCACATCAACTATTGATTTACGATACCCATGTTGCCAAGAAAGAGTCACGTAACGGTCCCAGGTGCTACAATATGTCTGGATGACAATCAAGTAAAGGTCCCCAGGTGCTACAATATGTCTGGATGGCAATTAAGTAACGGTCCCCAGGTGCTACAAAATGTCTGGATGACAATCGCACATATTTCAATTTCGTAGCTTTTATGGTGGTTGATGTATACATATTAACGTAAACACAATAATCTATTTTCAAGATTCTTTAGTTGGAAACGCAAAGTCATCCTCTCCTTTAGTATGATTTTTAGATATTTCATTATCTATTCTCGTTCACTGTTTCTTCTAGATGCCGATGTGAGATTGAGAATGAAGACGTCTTTTTCCAAATATTACAGGACAGAAAATGTCGATCAAATAAGAAACGAAAGTAATGGAGATCAAGGAAACCTCTTTTAAATATCAAGTAATCTAAATCAGCATAAATGTACAGATTGGAACTTAAGAGTTATACACTTTAATCATAATATATGATATATAACTAGAGGCCAGGATATTACAAGATTGGAAAGAGTTGTATCTTACGTCGAGACCCTTTAGCCTCCACTGAGGGCGTATATCTTGCAAACCAAAAAAAAGCGTTATCAAGTATTAAAGTGTTAGAACGAACACCGAGATACTAGATGAGCTTTTGTCTATTATCGGAAACTCAAAGTGCATTATCAAAACCAAACTACGATAAATAGTGGAAAAAGGCACGGCTTTGCATCATCACACTGTATTGAGTTAGCAAGAACGATTCGATACCAAAGAAATCTTGGAAATCGTAACGTTGATTCTTCTTCCATGAAACTACCAGTGTAAGTACCAATTCATTTTTCCTAGATTTTCTGGGACATTTGTTATCAGCTACCAAGCAGAAAATGAGCAGGAGCTCGTTTGAATCCCATGACAAATTAGTACACAATCCGTTAAATTCGGTAGAAAATCTCAATGAACTGAAAACGATCACCGTAACAGCAACAGCTCAGGATGATGAGACGAAACAGGAGTCGGACGAAACAACGAAACGAGATTCCATTCATTCGTCTGGAACAGATCAGGACAGCGCTAGTCGTTCGTCAACCTCGCACTCGGAGCCGGAAATAAACCAAAACGAGGCGGCGGAGCAACAAAATAACCAAAATAAGAAAAAGGATCGAGTAGTTATAAATGTAGGAGGAGTAAGACATGAAACTTATAAAAGCACTCTGAAAAATATTCCAGATACTCGATTATCTTGGTTAGCGGAAAGCTCTGCGTCGCATACTTCGGATTATGATCCTGAGAAAGGGGAATTCTTCTTCGATCGCCATCCGGCAGTCTTTGCTCATATTTTAAATTATTACAGGACTGGTCAGCTACATTCTCCCTATGATGTTTGTGGGCCTCTTTTTGAGGAAGAACTTTCGTATTGGGGCATCGATGATACCCAAGTAGAGAGCTGTTGTTGGATCAATTATAGGCAGCATCGAGATGCACAGGAAACACTCAAGGATTTTGAAGGTATGAGCCTTATATTGTTTTACAAGCATTTGGTGTCTAATACAAAAATACTTTGCAGGGATAGTGAAAATTTGACTATGTATTATACACCGTAAAATCGATGATATGAACTCTGGGTTTATATTAGTCTACATCATTTTCGGGAAAGGTGGGAACGTGTGGAGCCAATTCTTGGTAGAGGCTTTTACTAATAGTTTATGGGTGGATAGGAGATAGTAGATACAACTAGCATTTAAACTTTCAAACTTAGCAGCATCGATCAAAGTAACATGGGTATAAATCGTCTGTCAATTCGCATCATCAAATTATTATGTATGTGCTTCTGCGATAGCACTCATAAACTAAGTGTCAGGAAAAGAAACTTTGACCTCACAAAACGTAATTATGTCTCTATTAATATATTGGAAAAGCTGTGATGATACTTTCTCGATAATTTTTAAAATTTTTTTTTATTGTATTCACCCTGATCAAGGCCGAAGCCACTTCTAGGAACGGGTAACCTTTCCTTTCCGTGTGACAATCTATTCATGCTTACTTTTGTTATGCTTACTTTTCATGCTTGCTATTTTTTCTATTCACGTATGTAGTCCCCCCCCTCTGTCCCATCTCTTGAAACATAGCTTCCCAATTCACGAGAGCAGATGACAGAGCACAGTACCTCCGGGACCGTGGCAGGCAAGCTCAGGGTCGGTTCGAACTCACGACCCTCGGAGTGTGATTCTAACACTTTACCACTATGCCACTACAGTGCAATTTCAAAATATTGGTATATAAGGCACATAACACTAAGGATATAGCAATCAGAAAACATTTAATCACAAGATGATGTTTATTATCTAAAGTATATTCCATTATTAGTGTTTGATACTCGAATGGCTCTTGGCATCAGGACGAAGATTTTTGATAAGAGAAAGAAAAAATTACATCATTAGTCACCGTTTGTGTTGAGCAATTCGTGTAATTACAATTATCCAATCAAGTCGATTTTGTACCATCTCTTGATGAATGTATTTAGAACTAAATGTTAGTTTAGCACAAGTACCCGTGTTCTGTAAAGTCTACCCGGCCTGGTCCATCCAACAATATCAAGGGAACCTGCCTTTGCAACAAGCTGTTTACATCCCTCTTTGGAATATGACTAAACAAACACCAAAGTCGCTTTTTTCGCCTTTCCTAAGGAAAGGAATTGATTCCTAGCATGGGTATCAAAATGACCAATTAAGCACAAATAGTCTATTACGATTTTACATACTTCCCATTGTAAGTTAAAATATACATATGAGCGTAAACCTGTACAACACCCTATACACTAAAGTGTATTGGTTCTTTGATACTTTCAAATTTTGAAACTGGATGTCGATTCCTTAATTTAATATCAACTAGAATGGAGAACAAATTTTGTGCTGAATAATTTTTAGTTATACTAGGAATGGGGTTCGGGGGCAGAAAGAAGCGTACCCCCCCTTTCTTTACATAGCAATCATTTTTACACAAGTATTTCGCTACTGCTTCAGTAAAAATCAGAGTGGGATGAAAATTCTTTGCAGCAGATAAAATGAAATAAGAGGACAAACCTGTGTAGTTTTATATCAGAGTACACTACATTGAGTGGGGAGTAGCATCACTGTCACCTCTATTTTGGCTGGCCTCCCTCCCTTCTTATTACGATAGTGATGCGTTTACGAGATTAAAAACTCGTTCTTGGGAACATCAAGTTTGAGTCTGTTCTATTCAAAGGCGTTGTAATGTATAAGATAAATTTGGCAATCAATGTCTTGCAATCGCACCCGTAATTGCAAAATGAGGTTTCTTTACAGTTATACTAAATACTCGTTTGTCCATAACATGTCATCAAGTCGACCAACTGTATGTACTATTTTGAGTTAAAGAAGATTCCTTCGGATCCCAATCAACATTAGCTTTTATTCTTCATGGATAAAAGGAGAGAACATGTGTCCATTTTAAGGAGTCGATTGTTCTGAAATTTTAAGATAATCCTCCGTAGCGACTCCCGTTGCACAAGGTCATTACTGTAATCTTACATAACCGACCGACTCTGACGAAACCTGCCTTCACATCCTTTTAAGTATCTGCTCCAAAGAAAAGCGTACAATATATTTCTATTTACTGAACGTTCCATTCACAAATAGTAAAAAAATACCTATTCGGTGCAACTAGTGTAAAAAAGTGTGACTGAAAGTGAATCTTACGTTCTTGAAAGTCCTTCTGTTGTATAACTCTGATGACACACGAGGCTGCCCGTGCGGCTGCTAAGTGTAGCTCACTAGCAAAGGAGCTCGTATGACATATGTGCTATGTAGCCAACTGTTGATAGCCTGACTAGAAGGTATCGCAACATTTTTTTTTTCGGGACGTCACTTGTTGAAGAATTGATAGCATTATAACATAGACACATTGCGCTACAGGATCAAATCAGTTTTCATTCCAAGCCGCTGTAACTTGAAACGAAGCAATCAATATAACGATCATATAATCAAATAACATAAACCGCTGATCTTGATACTTCGCTATGGCAGAAAAAAAGAGATTATTACCATCCATTTGCCTGTATTATAACTAGGTTACTGGAGAGATAAAGAGAATTTTCTCACTTCGTACTTTTATTTAAATATTGATACTACTTTCCAATCTGGATGCAGTGCTTTGAATGCGGAGGGAAAGTGTTGACGTCAAATATAAAAAATTTTAGAAATAGTAAGGTTTGACTCCAGGTATCTAAAGGCAACCCTGGAATAGGCTGTTTCCCAAAATGGCAGACCGGTAGTGTATATAGTGTTTAAAGTAGATGCATTTAAATTTCAAAAGCCTCTGGTCAAAACTCTGTTAAAATTCCTTGGATCCTCAAGTTAGGATCCAGCATCAAATAATAAGGTTAGAGAGATTTAAACCTTTGAAAGCTGAGATCTCGGTGTGGGGAAAAGACAACACTCTCAATTTTGGCCATTGACGTTCTTACTAATAGGGCAATCTGAAAATTGACGTTCTTTCACATAATTCCAACATTTTCAAAATCGTCTGTGAAGGGGTTAACCATGTTTAAGGTTTACGATACACATATCATACACTTAACACGTATCCTCGAGCGGCCTTCGGCTTTGACATTGTGTAAATATGTGAACATGAGCCAAAGCAACAACAACAACTCTCTTCCCTCCTCCAATAAAAGCAATAGTAAGAAATTTATCATTACGAGGACGTTCCGTCACACTACAAAAACCTGTTTAGGCCACTGTGCACTAATCACGAAGCGTTAAATTCGCCACAATCAGCTTCAGCAACAATTTCAATTTTTTTATCCAAAAAGGAATATTGGCATTACACTCCATCTCTTTCTCCCCACTTGCATGAGGTAACATCATTTGCCTGAGAAGTGGCCCGAGTAACACAAGGCGTAACTTACTCTATGCCGACGATCTGATCACTTACCCTATAGAGGTTGTTTCGTACGACATCCCTACGAAGAGGCAACAATATGCATTAGAAATGAGGAACACCAAGCCGTAAGTACTTACGCAATCTAGACAAAAGGAACTGCCCATCTTCGTTCAGTTTCTACTTACTGAATACCGATCCCTTACGAGTGTGTGGAACCTATACATGGTCACCCTTGCAGTACATACCTACGCATATCTATACTCCTTAATGAATCAACTGAATCATGAAAAGCAGACGAAAAATGAAGGGACCACAGTCCTACCTGATACACCTCGTTTGAACAAGCCCGGAAGTAAAACGATCTGTAGCTTCTTAAGTACCTTAACAAACCTAAGTACCCTTTAAAATCTGATGAGGAACAAAGTAACAGTACGAATAGTTCGTTCATTAACTTTATTAACAAAACGGGTTCGGGATGTTACCAAGAGACAATAGCTTTGACTGAGGGAAAAAATTGGAATGACACAACAATCTCGCGAAGGAGTAATGCTGACCCATTACCATGAAGGAAGTAAAGCCCTTTACCCATCCGAAATACTTATCCAAATATTAAGAGGCAGTACTATTAAGTGCGATCAGATACAGAACCTGGGGATTTATAGACATCACGTTCCACATGGGGGGCTTTAACCTCTCTTTTAGTAGAACGGTAACTGCATTAAACGATTGCAAGTGTTGTACAAGAAAGGCTCACTCTGAACAATTCTTGGGTTTTTTCCTTACAAAGTCAAGCTTCAAGCAACAAAGTTCAGTGCGCTCTGCTCAAGGAAAGTCCTTGTCGACTATTACATCTTGCAAAAATTGACATTGTCTGACGCAGTCATAGTCTGTGTTCCTTGGTTATCAGACTTGAAAATATCCAATGAAATCATTCAACAGATGCTCTGACCCTGACGCATTGAAATAAGCACCTTGTCGACTGTCAAACCTTCTGCTGTGGCAGCAGGCTGTCATTCTTTAAGATCTACAATTCCCCATTGACTTCTGCTATTGTAAATCTCTTTCATCAATGAGATATGACATACAGCATCGACAGGTTACAATGGCCCCTCCTCTTAAACGCCAACTTCATACTACATCAAAGTGGTAACCAACAGTCAAACGCCAGTAAACAAACTTTTGCCTTAAAGAATCATTTCAGGGGAGTGTAATGACCCTCTTAAAAAGCTAAAGGTGTTCCCCCAAAAAACAGTTAATTTCCTCATTTAATAAAATAGCAGGGATTTATCACCAATGATAAAAACTTGGAGTGCACTCGATATTGTCCCAAACTTCGAAAGGGCTATCTCCAACAACAGGAACTATACAATGAGTTGTAAAACCATATAATTTTTATTGATCATTGACTGTAGTACTCCACTTTGTGGTTCAACATTACCTACAAAAAAACGTCTGTCTTCCGCACACACCTACTAATGATTGAGCTACAATCTTGGACTAAATCCTTGCTATAAATTCACGGAAATTTGACCAAAACGGAAAAAATATTGCAAGATAGTAGCCACATAACTGAAGCTTTCATTGATGGTGTTACTTGATATCTGCCCCTTTCACCGCGGTATTAGGAGGCTCTGGTATGTTCTGGTGGGGTTATTTTTCCTCGAGGAATTTACGTTGTAGAAACAACAAACTATTTCTTTACTCCACCCTTCATGAATTTTTCTTTAAGCTGCTGCAGCTAAATCTTTCTAAACAATGTCAACAGCCGATAGTGTTTAATAGCGAAAAACTACGGGTCTTCATAACTTTACAACCTTACCTGTTCCATCTCGCTTCAATGGCCCTCGCCGTGTTACACACTGAGGGCATTTCTCTATACAATCATAGTGAACTGTCTTCTGGCAATCTAAGGGCGCAAGCACACAATAACATGACTATCAATTAAAAAGAAGTAGTTTTCCAATCTTCAATACGACGGGACGGAAGTAAACCTCGTTTATATTGAGTCGATACCAAAATCAGGGTCAGTTCACCGGAAAGGGGGAAAAAAATTACATCAAATTACCACATTTGTTCTGCCAACAGATGCATAAATAGTGAACAAAAAACCGCACTAAATCAGGACGTGTTCCAATGCATTCTTGGCCTAAAATGCCTCTCCGGAAACATTTCCTTAGCATTTGCTGTCCTTTAGCGGCATCATCAACGTCAACTACCTTGATTGCCTGTAATTTTATTGCTGGGTTTGCGAGTAAATCTGCGCTCATAATGACGATTTAAGTAATAAATCATCCTCGTTTCCATAAAACCTTCAGATACATAAAATGTTAACTGTTATGATATGCCTGCCTTTTAGAAGGAATTCATTGTTACTATTCAACATTCTCTTCTTGCAAACTAATTTCCCAGCAATAAGCAGCAACGTCTGCCTTGTGAGGAGTTATACTAACAATAGTTGCAAGTCGGTATATACACACATGTGATTATGCTTTCTGGTTCATAGACTTGGTTGTAGATATATGAACTAAAACTTAATGTGTCCACTTGCCCGACGTTTCCAACTTTCAAGGCAAAATAAGTGACCGTTTATCTGTGGCAATTATCAACCTTCAAAATTGAAAGTGCTTTGTTTCTGCATGACGTCATTAGAAAGTGGAGATTAGGCAGAGACAGAATTACTTGATAGAAGATTGCTGATACTCACGGGTACACTTGTAGCCTTGACTTATCTGCCCACTAAAACAGAAAAAAAGAGAAGCGTTTTAACTACACTCTTTCACCAATTGATCATTTTACTACGATTTCCACCACAAGAACAATTTACAAACGATGCAGAGGCACATCGGCGGGAGAACTACTCTCATGTAAATAGATTTCAGCTACAACTACTCCAACGTATCACTACGAGGCTATACTGGGCCATATCCCTACACGGAGTCTTGACATTTACATCATCAAACGGCCGGGGCGGCTTCAATAGCCCACCATATTTCAAAAACGGCAAAGGCCTGAAAGCTGAAACTTGCCTCTATTGTAGGTTTGTCTTAGTGAAACATAATGAAGTCGATTTGGTTAATAAAATTTGAGGTTTAGAATGTAGAAAAAGGCTTTTTTCCCAACAGGTAGGTGAATAATACAGAACAATCACCAAGAAGCAGAACCAGAGCAAAGTTTTACAATCGCTTTAGTTACGGGCAGTAACAATGCACTTGATTCATTGCAAGTTGTAAATGTGCTGACAGTATTCTTTAGGTATTCTATCATATACGTTTCAGCTTAAAGAGGGCGGACCCATAAGTAGTTTGAGGTATTTTCAAAGGCTATTTTTGCCTCATTATCATGTCAATTTTCCTGATCCTCATCAACACTTGTCACATATTTTGTTTCTACAACATATGCTTCGAACCTTCCGTCCTCCTGCTTCATATAAATGAAGGATACTAATGTCATGCTACTTTCGTTGATTCATAATAAACAAGAGCCAAAAATCTGAAAATGTCTAAAGTAATGCTGATGTGCCTACTAGGTGTCGCTAAGCGACGAGTCGAACACCTGCCACCCTTCCACAAGAACTAAACAATAGTGAGTTTCCGAATCTGTTATGAAAAAATCTTTCACAGGCAAAATTCTCGAAGAAAACATTACTTGAATCTGCAGTTTCCCCTCACTATTTTTAAAGTGCAAGGCAAGAAAGGATCAACAGATTTGAACTTTGACAAATCATCACTTTCAATGTCAACAACATCAATATAAAAACAATGGAAAGTAAAAGTCAGAAAGTATCAAAGCTTGACAGTATTGCACGGAGAAGAGATGTACGAAACTACTCTAAGGGCCACCTCGCGTAGAATCACGATAAAGGACGCAGTCAGACAGCAAGGAGGTGTGCTTATGACTACTGTCTTTGCCTAGGGAACCTGCGCAGTTCTACGGCCAGAAAAGATCAAATGACTAAATATGGAAGCCAGAACGGGACACATTACCAAGGCAATCAACAGAAATGGTGTCACTTCGTCATCTTACCATAATAGTAGTTCACAGACCGAACACGCAGCCGGTGTTTTAAAGGTAGTCAATTCAAACGCGTGTTTATCTGCAGATGAATAAACAAAAGGAGGTTGCAAATATTGGTAGTAGGAGAGATCAAATGATGATGATCATTTAAAAGCAAGCTTTAATCAAGAAAATAGAGTATATAAATCAATGCTCTAGAAGAACAACTTACGAATATCAAGTCATAGCTTGGACAGCTAAAGGCAAAAAACAAAAGCTCAACAAATGCAAACTACGGCTCAGGTCATTGAAGCAATGAGCCTCTGTTAATATTTTAATTTGCATCTTGTTATCATCAATCTTCAGCCTCAATAGTTAATTAAAAGATTCACTAGAAACGAAATCAAAACTTATCTTTAAGCAGCTGTACCATCAAGCCAAACTAAAAAAGCGAATACCGATCGAGTGTGGGACTTTGTTAGCATGTTACATCTTGCGGACTCGTGCTCAGCCTTCAAAACATTCAGCGTTCAAACGCACACGCATGCACACAAACACATGAACAAATACGCACAGTAAAACACATTATTCAACATATACATGGGCAAGGAACATACGCACACATGCATAAACAGATATATTTACAGTCAATAGAAACGGTATTAATAGAAACAACAGCAAGCTCTCGATCGACATATTCAACGCCATTATTAAGTATCATCATCATTATCATCATGATCAACAACATCATCATCTTCCTCCTCCTTCTCATCATCATCACCATCACGCTCCTCCTCCTCCTCCTCCTCCAAATCCCCCTCCTCCTCCTTATCATCATCACACTCCTCGTCCTTGTCCTTGTCCTTCTCCTTCTTATCATCATCACGCTCCTCACCCCCCCCCCCCCCCGCCCCCTCCTCCCCCCCCCCCCCGCGCAGCCCCCCGTCCGCATTCTCCTCCGCTCCCCTCTCCCCCCGCTC
>JAAAKL020014441.1:0-11946 GCA_010016065.2 Carybdea cf. marsupialis auct. non (Linnaeus, 1758)
CATCGTAGCTCACTTGCCACTGTCCTTAAGACCAGGCAAGTCTTTCTACTTTCTATGAAGACCGTTTCCGTCTTTGGTAAGTTGAATTCAAGTTTTTTTACTTCGTATAGTAAGCGTTTTTTCACTAGTTTAAGTCGATTATTTCCTAGTTGTTTACTGAAATTCAATTGCTTGATTATTAAGCTTATCGTACGCTTTGTTTTGAAGCTCGTACTGAAGGTTTTCGTTTTGCTTTGTGTAATTTTGCACGTATTTAGGAGTTGATAACATGGTAGTTTTCTTTTCCGGAAGTCAAGGGAATTCGATTTGTCAGCATTTTTCAATCGTTGTTTAAATTTCTGTGGTTCTTTAGCTTTGCTTATTCTGTTTTTTTATGGCTGAATGTTAACCGAAATTGTTCTGTACCTTTGTTTAGGAAGTCACACTGGAAGTTATTAGTAGTTACTGCCCGTTTTTCCGTTTTCCCCGCTATTCATGTATCCAAATCACTTGTTTATTTTCGTCGAGCGCTATGTACAAGTACAAAGTGAGTTTGTCAGAGTTCTTAAATCACTTTCTTTTTGCTGTGGTATACCAAACCTTAGCGCCACTTGCACTCCTACGAACTTACGGTCTACCATCCGCGCCGCATGCACTCCTACATATTTACGGCCTACCATCCGCGCCGCCTTACATTTTGGTACCAGGAGTTGGGTGAAAGCTGTATAGTGCTAAAATCTATCATACCCAAAGAAAAATGGACAGCAACTATTAATTAATACCATGGCAGAAGTCGCAGAACTGGCACGACAACTTCGGAACTTGCAGAAAGGTACCGAAGAAGAAAGGAAGATAACCGCTGTGAGCCCTGGAAGAAAAAAAAGCTAAGAGGATACTCTGGAAGACGAGAAGAGACACTGGAACAATGGATAGAAGACGCGAGACGTGCAGTTGCATCTCTGGGTTTTAGAGAGGAAGAAGCTGTCAACTACCTGCTTGACCATCTTGATGGAGCAGCAAGAGACGAAGTCAGGTTTGGTTCCCCAAGAGAAAGAAGAACAACGAACAACATGTTTCTAGTCCTAAGAGAGACATTTGGATTCCTGTTATCCGAGTACCAGCTCATGAAGAAGTTTTTCGTTCGTCAGCAAAAGGAAAAGAAACCATTGAGAGAGTTTGCACAAGCCTTGTACACGCAGTTGGAAGAAGTAACACGAGCAAATCCAGAAGCAGTACCTGATCAAGATGCTGTGTTAAAACTGCAATTTGTGGAAAACCTCCGCAACCCTCTTCTGTGTTGTGAGATGAAAAAGTGGCCGAGAGAACACACGAATTCGACGTTCCTAGAAGTAAGACAAGAGTCCGAGAATGGTATGAAGGACGACCAGAACTTGGTCCGACGAGCACACGACCGGGCATTAGGAATCGAACATGAATCGGCGACTCTATCAGAGGTACAGATCAGCAGAAGCAAAATCGTCGAGCAACTTGTCAGTGGTCAAAAGATTCTTGCAGACGGACTGCAGAAACAACAACAAGCTTTGACCAAGCACATAGAAGACCAGATGCAAAAGCTCGAGCAGCTCGTAAAAGCAGGAACCCTAAAAGAAATGCAGCCCCAGTGCTACGAATGCCAGGGATTTGATTACAAGAAAAATACAGCCTTTCATAAATAGTGAGGGGACACCCTTACCGACATCAAAACGTGGCAATATTTGCTACAGCAATCCAAAACTTTAATTTACACTATAGCGGCAAGGAAAAAGATTTCACTAGGATTAGAATGCGCTTCATATGGATGTTCCGAACGTTCATATTCAATCGTGGATGATAATAGGATAGCCACTGTAATTCGTTCTTCTCTTTTCCCAAAAATGTGCATGAAAAATCTGTCTGGTGCAACCTGATCAAACGACGCGACGGACAAGATGGCTTCAGGGTGAGCTCGACAACGAAAATTTGTTCCAAGCACTTTACACCAGAGACTATGTATAGACCACCTGGTGGAACTAAGGTGAACTAGTTAAGGGTGCTAGACCTATTCTACAACAATGGAATGATTTAAGGTGTGATAAAATGTCCAGGAAAGAGCCGGCGAAACGATTGTCACCAAGAAAGAAGCCCAGGGTGGACAGCCTGGAAGTATTGCCATTGGACGGACTAAAACAGTAAACTTCCAAGTTCTTCCACCGATAAATCCACTGTCGTGGGTGCCGTAGAACAAACTTCAAGTGCCATGGAAGTGGCTCAGGATGCAACGGGTGAGTTGTCACATTAAAAATTAGAAAATGATCGGATGCTAACAGAAATATCAGCCCTTTGAGAAGAAAGAAAGTCAACCTGGAGCAAACAACCCGATTTTGTTAAGCACGTGCTTTCGACTGACAAATTTTGTAAACATTACACTGCATTTCCATGTATTGCTATATTAAACGCAGTCTATGAATTTCTGGACGCAGGTACCTCTGGTGAAAATGTAGTATTATACAATAATCAAGACGGAAAGGAAACTGAAACCCGTGGTCGTAAACGGTTGTTTGAACCCTTTGATGCCTTTATACTGACTCTTGTTTGACTGAGACGAAACTATGACATCAAACACCTCTCGTTCATATTTGAAGCTTCCGAGGGAACCATCTCATATACTACAAATACTTGGATTAATTTTTTATATGTCAAGCTGGGGTCAATCAATATATGGCCTTCAAGAAGTCAAGTCCAGAAAATAAATGCCAAAGTCTGATAAATACCCCAATTTAAAGTGCATAATTAACTGTTTTGAATTTAAAGTCGAAGTTCCAAGTTCACTCTACGTACAGAAAATGTTATACTCGACTACAAGTCACATACAACTCGTTGGTATAGCTCCTGGTGGTGGTTTTTCTTTTATTTCAGCAATTTTCCCTGGGAGTGTGTCTGACAAATTGTCATTAAAAGTGCCTTACTGAACCCTCATCTTTGGGAGGAGGGAGACACATTGATGGCAGACAGGGGATTTACAATAGAAGAATATTTGTTCCTTTTGGTGTGCACCTTGAAGTTCCCTCATTTCTAAAAGGTAGAGAGCAGTTTTCTGAGTCTGAGATTGTCAAGAGCCAACAAATCTCAAATGAAAGGATCCACGTTGAGCAAATGATACAAAGGTTTAAGTGTTATCATCTCTTTGAAGGAATAGTGCCACTAAGCATGATGGGTTCCCTGAATCAAGCTGTAACTGTTTGTGCTATATTGTCAAATTTAAAGTAAGTCACATTATTACATTGATTACGTGTTTCATGAGTGTGAAGTACGTTGATCTAGGAAACTTTTTGTAAACCTGTTTGAGAAAAAAATTATGAAACTAAAAATGATCTAACAAGCTCATAAAACACACAATCAAAATACATTCATGTTTCAAAAGCATAACCTTCAAATCCTGTTGACGATTTCAGCCAGCACATATGTGAAGTAAAAGTTCACTATCCTGTCAGATAACTGTTTCCAGTGGACCTCGTTGAACTCTATACGATCAATAACCAAACCTTTTGTTGTGTAGAAAATAAAGTCACACCATGTTGCAGTTGTTAGGGCAAGTTGCAATTGTATTTGGTCATAATAAGTGTGATTATTACTTATACTAATTGTGTTTGAGACCTCGTCATATGAGATCCAAGGGTTAGTGGCAATGTAACAAATGTCCTTGGGATCAACATCTTTATATTCTTCACTACATTTTACCTCAAGGATCCCATACTTGCCATCACAAAACACTTTACCATCAGGGGTAGCCCCAAGGATGTAATTGTCAGGGTCAACAACTAGGCCACAGGTCTCAACTGCTACGACATGCCCATTGAGTTTCATGAACTTCTCATGCTTGTTGTTTGCTAACTTTTGTAAACGCTTGGGATCTTTTGATATGGTTGCCCCAACTTTGTTACATAGGGAAGCTGTGAACCTGTCTTTTCTTTGTCGAAACCATTCGCAGCTATCGGGTTGATTTCTTGATGAGGATTCAATTTTATGTGCATCTTCTAGAGTGACTTCCAGTTCCTTTAAAATCGTAAGCTTTTTGTGGTCCTTGATTTGAGCTATATGCTTTGAAATTATGTCTTATCCTTTCTGGAAGGGTAATGGAGGAAAATAATTGAACTGGTGCACATTTTGGGGAGTGCCTCCTTCCTTAGGGATGTTACAGTATATTTGAAAATCAGTTGGCATGAGTGAGCACTGAAGTGCAAGAAGAGATCCAGCTGGCATTGCACCAAACTGGGTATCCACACTTAGGACAGAAACATTGTTCATAACAGACAGAATGTGTAGACTAGGATTGACAGCAGTAATTCTCGTAGATAGCGTATGAATGGAAGAGTCACTAGTCACCCTCTTTGACTCGCACCTTAGATCGTAAAGAGTGGATGCAATGCCACCTGATCTGTGCTTTGAGGACTGTGACTCAAAACTTTCACCTGCCCATTTTTTAGATTGAGGGGATATAATTACAAGGTCTGATACTTGCGGTTTGACAACCCTGTCCCGACTCTGTGGAACAGACCAAACACATGGCCTTGATGTACATGGTTTTGCCTTTGGTCATAGATTTAACTTGTCTACAACCCACTTTGCAATAAGTTTCATCACAGCAAACGCATGTGAGCACTTGGTTTTCCAGCAGGGCATTGGCAGAATGCATGGGAAATTTCTGCTGTTGTTTTATCGATAGCAACAAACAGCCAACGATTTTGTTTTTTTAAACTAGCAGCAGGGCCTCCTTTTGCACAAAAGTAAGCCTCACTCTGCTTTGTGTGTATAGAATTGAGGTCGACATAGTTTTCCTCAAGTGGTTGCTCTCCTCGTTTGAAATGGGTTTTTTTACAACTGTAGAAGTAGACGAAACAGAAGCATATATTTTCTGTGCATATAAATCGATTTTGTTACTCGAAAACTTAGGCATACCATCCAAAAGTTTAGGCCAGCCATCACTGCTGTTTATATTTTTCAGGTCACTTTAAAATATCCAAAGGTACTGGTTTCAGCCCCTCCTTACTTTCCTCCAAGAGAGTCAATCTCAATGCCATTGCTTTTTTCTTGAGCCACCTCCTATCAGATGTCGGGTCTATCACCCTCTTCTGTGTTCCCAACTTGAAATACTGCAGTATTCTGAAAAGAAAGTATCGAAGCAAGTAATTTATTATTAGTCAATTATAATACTTCCTACATGAAAAATGTAGTCTTTAGGTCTCTTTGCCCAAAAATGTATTGATTACAATAAATAATTCTCAGTCCCTATATCTTTTATCATGACAAAATTATCGACAATAATGGTAGTGAATATGGTGAATAATTAAAGTAACAACCTTTGTTAGCAAATATTAAAAGATTAGAAAATTAGATCCCATTTGCTTTTGACATTCTCCTCTCCTCCTTTTTCTCTACACCGCAATGAATTATGCCTGTGTATTTTGTAATTTTATGAGCTATAGGAAATCTCGCTCAGGGCTATCAAAATTGATGTCAAATACTTTTTTAATTCTACCTCTGTTTT
This sequence comes from Carybdea cf. marsupialis auct. non (Linnaeus, 1758), assembly GCA_010016065.2. NCBI lineage: Eukaryota > Metazoa > Cnidaria > Cubozoa > Carybdeida > Carybdeidae > Carybdea > Carybdea cf. marsupialis auct. non (Linnaeus, 1758). The sequence continues at coordinate 5,504 of JAAAKL020014441.1, forward strand.
AGACTACTGGCAATTTGGCATCCTGGACTAGTTTGCAGTATGGGATGATAGGCATGACTTGTCATTGTTGCAAAAATAGTAAGATACAAAAGCCATGGAAAGGGTATTAAATGAGGTCAAATATATGAAATAGTAGTAGATGTAATAGAATTCTTCTTATGTGACGTCTACTGATTAATGAGGCTACTGAGCCAAGCATTAACATCGGGAATAGAGGAAAGGATTGAGTAATACCTTATTTGAGCTTCTCTTTTGCTGTTCAAGCATTTCAAGGTATCTCCACGATAAACTAACCAATTTCGAAGGTGTTTAAAATCATACTTATTCAGTGGAATGATGGAAATTCTGACCATCGGACCATCAATGTCTTCCTCGGTCAACTAAAGTGAACGCGAATCTACGACATGAAAAACATAAATTTTACAAGCATTCTAAAATAAAGAAAAAAAACCAGGGCACAATTAAATAGTACTGGTAGTCGACTAAAGAAATCAAGCGAAAACGTTCACAATACTCATCTTTTTCACGAGAATCACTATCAGAAGGGATACTTCCACTGTAATCATCAGATAATTCCTTAACATTCGACATTTTGAACGAAACTTTTGCTAAATAAATCAAATTGAATGTGTGCGAGTAATCTCTACAACAGTTTGACAACAAACAAGAGATGGGAACAAGAAATTGGAGCAAACATTGCCTCGTTTTGATTTTCGCTAAGTATTGCATAATATCTTATTTGTGAAAGGGTCTATTGCCTAAACAAACCGAAAACGGAAAGGAAAAGAGGACAAAATGATGATTTAAACGCCAAAGCAGTGAGCCATGCTGTGGAGGGAGACGACACTGGCTCCCATCTCGGACCAGGAAATCGAGCAAGCAAGGTAGTCGGACAGTCACCAGTGACTAAAGCCATAATCAAAGGGATACCTATACACTGCCTTATGGACACAGGGTCGATGGTGTCAACTGTTACAGAGGAATCCTTTAACAAATACCTACGAAACGGCAGTTCTAAGTCGAGGGATGAACGAGGGATGGATACGCCTTACAGCAGTCAATGGGTTAGAAATCCCATATCTTGGGTACATCCAGGTTACGACGAGGTGGAACGGGCAACTGTTGCCGATTGTGGTATACTGGTTCTATAAACCACTCATACTGACAGTCCATGGAAAGGCCAAGTACCTGGAATATTGGGTATGAATATCCTCGCAAGAGTTCCATGAAATTTTAAAAGACTATGAAAAGCCGTCCGTGGAAAAGAAATCTGGATTTGTTCGATCCATCCAGTTCATGTTCCTGCCCTAACCATTGTTGCCATTTCTGGTCCAATCTGTGGACTGTATGCTATGGTGGAACAGCTAGAAAGTCTTATTCAAGGGAACCTCTAAGTGCTCAACACTCTCGTCGAAGCAAAAAAATTACACTATATCATCCAAGTGATCGATTCAAACTGCAAAGACCTCTGGCTGAAACCGAAAACTCGGATAGGGAAAGTGGATCCTGTTGATGGAGTAGCAAGAGGACCGAAGCTAACATTCGAAGCTGGCTGTAATGAAATCATGGTTGTTTGCACAGAAGACACCGACTCCAATACGGAAGTTCATAAACACAAACCGAGATCGAGGTGAGAAGACGAAAAAAACATTTAAACTAGGCCGGTAGGGTTAAAAGTTTCTGTTGACTATTTCGGTGACACAACTGATCATTTCTTTCCGTAACTTCGAATGCTATGTTGGATCTCTCAACGCTAACTGTGAACGAACTTAAAAAATTTTTGAGTGATCGTGGGATTACAACATCAAACTACCCTAGGAGTAGCTTGTTACAACTTGCTAGGCTGTCGGAGGAAATACGAATCGAGGCAAACAGTTCAGTGGAGGAGGTAGAAGAGGAGAAGGTTAATCGGTACCAAACAACTTTGAAAAATGGACAGGTTGTCTACTTGCCGAAAGTATCATCCCTTGACGTCTGGATGGATGTCCTAAAGTTGTTACCAGATATTGGTCATGGTGATATATTTTCCTATTTAGTCGCTAACGGATGGTCTGGTGACAATTTAAAACGTTGTTCAAAGTCATCACATGGATACTTGCTGTTTCAAAGTCGTCACGTCAGAAATGTACAAATGGCATTACACAAGGAACAACAATTCGACTTTATGTATATCAGATGCAAAGTAAACCGAGAAACAACCATGAACGAAGTGTATCCAGTTTGGCTCATTTTGGAAGACGAAGGCACTGTTGTCACTGGTAGCTGTGGCTGCATCGGGTATGCACTTAGAGGAGCATTTTGTTTGGTCAAACTTGACCTGTGTCTTCTTTCTGGCTTACCTTTTCTAACGTGCATGTATGCCTTTCAAATTTGATTTTGATTTGCATAACGTAACAGGGTCCTTTTCCTCTGCCATCAATGCTACGTTTTTTGATCCAAGCATGACACTTGTATAAAGTTCTATATTTCAGGTGACAGTGACCTCGTGAATGACAAGTCAAACAGACTTCTATTTGTTTGCATTTGCTTTGTTGCTATTATCTCTCTCTCAACAGCTTAGCAAGTGCTAAGAATTGACTTGAAGGGTCACTAAAAGTCATTGAAGGAAATATCACCCTTCATAACCTGTGTCTATTGTGTAAGTCCTTTGTGTGATTAGAATTGTTTTGTCCTACGCTTTGTACTCCATATTCCCCTTTGTATTGTTTCCAGAATCTACAAATTTCTTCATTCAACCAATATGAGTTTCTAATCTCTGAATACTGTTGTGTTTTCTTCAAAGCGTTCAAATAAAGGAACTCACTGAACATGCACACTGAAATAAAGAATGACCTTTTTGAGGCCAGAGTCAAAAAAGCTGTTGTGCAAAGTAAAAATGTTACATTTTAACACCAAAAATTACTCTGATTCAACCTGTTCACTTCCCTTTGTCATTCCTTTCAACATCTTATTTGTTATTTCACAGAGATGATGGAGCATGTAAACACGTGGTAGCTTGCTTGTTTGCCCTCAATGACTGGAATGTACGGCATGAGGATAGAAGCGCAGAGGTTGGAACTGACAAGCTGTGCACATGGGATCATAGCAGAATCAAGTCGACAGCAGCACTGATTGAGGACATTACAATTTCCCATTCAAATAATCAGGTGCAGCCAAGAACTTCAGCTCTACAAGAGTTCAGGGCTAGAGGTGCAGCACCAGCAATGGCCGAAACAGAGATGAGAAACAAGATATTTGCAATAGTTACTGGCAGCAATTGTCAACTCACAGAGCTCTTTGAAGGTCCAAATAGGCATTTGCCAAGAAATCTGGAGACAATTATGACGCAGTATTTAGAGGACCAGCATGTACACTGGAAGACATTTTTGAAGCAAAACTTGGATATACAAACCTGTTCAAAAATTAAAGAATTGACAAGGGGCCAGGTAGAAAATCATCTTCGGTACAGATATCGTATTGGTCTAATTACATCCTCTGCTTCCTACTTTGTACTACATACAAGAATGGAGAAACCAAGTGTTTCTTATATTAAGCAAGTGCTGGGGACATCAGGGTCAAGAACTACAACTGCAATGGAGTATGGTTTGAAGCACTAACCTGTCGCCTTGCAATTATATAGAAGTCTTCAGATTCCCTTACATGAAAATTTCTTGTTGAGGGACAATGGATTACGCATTTCAACAGAGCACCCTCACCTGTCAGCCTCTCCCGATGGAGTGGTAACCTGCAAATGCTGTCCTATTGGTATTGTGGAAATCAAGTGCATATTTAAGCACCAACACGCAACACTAGAACAAATTGCTAAAGATAAATATTACCATCTAGAGATAGATGACAAGGGAAGCATTTCTCTAAAAAGAAATTCCCAGTGGTTTTTTCAAATACAGCACCAACTCTTAGTGTGTAACGTGGCTTGGTGTGATTTTGTATTGTATATCAAGGGTGACAAAAACTTGGAAAATAACTTATTTGTAGAGAGAGTGCATCCAGGTAAGTACCTTGCTTTGAAAATAATACAGAAAACCGATGTTTTCTTTAAAAAACATATACTGCCACAGGTAACATCAAAGGACAAAGCTACAATGTTACCTAGTTGTTGAACATACTCACACAGAGGTTGTCCTTTCTGTAAAATATTTTACCACCACAGCAGCCATCTATTAAATAAGCCTATAGTAATTTTAAGGATCATTTACAGATGTCAACCAATCAATAAACATTCCACACCCCCTTTCCCTTTTTCCAAAAAATGCCACATGCAGAGGTGTGTGTGTGTGTGACACCGTAATACAACATATACAACAATAGATATCCTTTATTTTGAAATTAAGTTATTATCCCTCAAAATCCATTGTAGAAAGGTGCTATTTCCACTTATCAAAAGTTTGGTTCATTTGAATAGAGGCTAGCTAAATTCCCCTCTCCCAATCAACTCCTAATGTGAATGATCCTATGCTAAAGATATAAGGTATGTATTTCTTAATCAAGTATACAATGTACAGTAGGTAAAGCTTGTGCCTGTCTGACAATTTTTAAGGGGCTCAGAGCAAATTAGTTCACCACAGCAAAGGACAATTGCCTCTCCCATGTTAAAGCTTCCCCTCATAATTGTACTAAGCTGAAAGTCAAATTCCTTAACACGGCCCCCCTTATGACTTGCCAGTTCCTGCTCACAGCTAGTCCAATGCTTTATAAGATGGCACTCTGACGGTTTCACCCTTAATAACTAATTGTGAAAAACAAAACTATAATTTGTAAGGAGAATTATTTTCAAGTTTTTAATTGGGGGAGGGGGGCTAAACTGCATTTTTGAGAAGAGTTGGCTTAACTTTTTCCATTTATTATGACCCTCCATTTTATGAATTTCAAACGATAAGTCATACTCCAATTTTTAACTAACAAAGTTATGTGCCAAATATTTACTTTCCCCAAACAATTTTCCTACACTACTTTCACCAAACCTTAAAAAATGGCATGGTTTCTTAACACAAATAATAATATGTTGTTTTTAAAATTGCCTCTACTATTGAGACCCCCAAGTTAACACAAATATCAACAACCCCCCACCTCTCATCATGAGCTCGAGAGTAGATAAATAGTTCTACATTTAGTTGAGGAAAATAGTTGGGTTGTTTCACACACATTAAGTTCCCTCGCCTAAAGTGGACTCTCCGAAATAACTATACTCTCGTGCAGATTCAAGGGGGCAGATGGGGTCCAGACCCTGCTAGTCAGAATAGAAACTTTCTTCATCTCTCATGCTATTACAAAGCCTATTATAGGACAGAGGCATGGTCTTACTACTTCTTCATTTTGTGACTCGCTTTGGATGTAAATTGCTAATAAATGCTGAAATGATTATCATTGGATACAGTTTGTTTTTTAGTACTAGTGGAATAGTCCCTGAAAGAAGCTTAAAAGTTTTCAGACGCTGGATGGCACGTTCTACATGTATCCTAACAGAGGCTATGTCCCTTGTTTGCTTGATTTCTCTAGGAGTTAGAATGCGCCCTGACTTAAGCTTCCTAGTAAATGGGGGTATGTTAAGGGTGGCTTTCCTTAGAGTAAGCAAATCTCTTAATGTAAAGTCTGTCTGCCATTACATCATCGCCTTCCTCTACAAGGTCCAGTAATCCACAGTGTTCTGCAATGAATCTGTCTGAGGAGTTTCCCCCATACACCCTGGATACAAAACTAATTAGACCAGCAGGGGTTATGCCAACTAGAACTTTCCCTGTGTTTCTCGATTTGTATGAGCTCGAGGTTGTTGCTTGAGCTTTGGTTGCTCTTGGTCTTTGAAAAAAGAATTCAGTGCAGTCTATGATGACACGTGTATTTGGGTATTTTTTCTTAAACGATAAGGGCATATGTGCATTTATCTGAGTTCGAGAAGGAAATATAATAAGTGGGTTAAAGACATTGAAGAGAACATTGAGCCATGTAGTGAAGATTTCAGAGCCGTGGGAGGCATCAATTGCAAACAAGTCTGCCAGCATCCACAGTAAGGGGCCTGTTCTTAGCCGCACAAGAGTGAACAGATACTCCTGAAATTTACTAAGAGTCCTCTTCCTTCCATCCTTCTTGGAACTCGGTTTCTCTGTGGCCTTTGTTCGCTTTTCCCCCTTCCAATAGTGGACACCATAAGATGACAAGTCAATCGCATTGAATATGTCCATTAACCATAACTTTGATGGGAAACCGGTGTATGCCTTTACCGTTGAATCGTTTTTTAAAATACAACTTATGTTTAAGGCTCTTCTTGTGCTCCTTTGGTTTTCTGAATGTTCCCTCGACAAGGTTTCTGCTATGTTACACATAGTTAAATCTGTCTGTGTGCTAACATCGGACGTATTTACGCTGGCCTCTTGTAATGTTTGGCCCCCTGTGTTTTGCTGTCGTGAATTGTTGTATCACGTGGAGAGTGGATTGAATTTGAGTTGTTC
>JAAAKL020014443.1:0-11946 GCA_010016065.2 Carybdea cf. marsupialis auct. non (Linnaeus, 1758)
TGACTTATCTGGGCAACAGCCCTATTTAATCTGGATTCTTCTAGAAAATTCTTTAGTTTTCCAGAACATTCTGTAATTTTCCAGAACATTCTAGAATGTTCCATCAGGTTCTATAGGGTTTTAGAACCTTCCAGAATTTCTATAGAACACACTAGAAATTTCCGGAATGTTCTAGAATATTCTTTTACTTTCTAAGGACTTGTGTGTAAACAAGACAAATTATATGTAAGACAGGAAAGAAGGCATTTAGGTTCGAAGGTGATGAAAAGCTAAGAGCTAAAGAAAAAGTCGCACAGATACTGTAAGTCATTTAAGTGGAAGAACTATCTGCAAGTGCCTGTTACTGAGAATCATGCCACAAGTAAAGCTATAGTCATCGGGGAAGCATAAAAAGGGAAACGCAAATTCAAGAGGGTAGCAGTATAAGGAAAACTCCTGGAGTGAGAAAGAGTCCTGCGCTTACTGTAGTATTTGAGGGTGATACTTTTAGAAAAGGGGCATTGACATCACTGCCCGACGATGCAAAAGAGAATTTAGGGTTCTTGAAACGTAAGGGCTGTTGAGATTTTGGACTCGACCTTTGATTTTGTCCAAGGAGTTAAAATGAAAGGAGATTAGTACACCCGACCAGATGTATCAATAGTATCTTCAGATTGAAGGTTTATAAACTTCCAAAATACTTTCCTATGAGAAATATTCTTGCAGTCGATAAAAAAGGTCAACGGTAACGAAAACATGCTTGGCGATACCATAGATATAGGTAGACCGTAAGAGACTAAAATTTCATGAAGAATAACAATAGTACTCTAGCCAAGTTTAATTTCTTTAAAGGTGACTTGTGGAAGAAACGGGTTCTTGTGGCAGTAGTTCAATAGGTATTGAAAGTAGCAAACCATTTAACAAGTCATGGTCGGGGCATCTCAAGGAGATTTTAATTCCAGTTTTTTCGAGTAGATGCGATTTGCCAAAGTGGGGATAAATAGAAGTGTCATCAGCAAAATACACACATTGTTGAAAGATTTTGCAGTATCAACTCATTGTTTTGCCAGAAACATTTAAGAAGCTACATCGCCGCAATTGTGACTGAAATATTGAGGGGACTACATTTTGAAATAGATGAAGGAAGAAAATGTCACCCAACATGATTGGGCGATGAAGAAAATGTTGAAAATCTGCTTCTCAGTAAAGGCCTCTGACGCACATTCTGACATAAATAGAAAAAACTACTTTGATCGCACAGTATTGAGAAAAAATACTTTAAACCTAGATATTGGGGAGCTTCAGCCCCCAAGCTCCCCAACAATTACGTCCCTGTGTATACATCTGATTAAAAGAGAGAGGAAAGCAGTCTCCTCTAATTACTTCGCAGGCATTTTTGGTCCATTTATTTTAATTAATGTGGGAGTGTATTAACTTATTGAGTCGAGTGTGGATTTGTCTGATTTTCGAACTACACATTGCTGAAAAATTAACATCAGTTTCAAAATCACTTCGTTGGAAGGTTGCCAACTTCTAAAGAATGAGGTTAATTTAAATTATATTATAGGAAGTTACTACATGGTAGTTGCTAAACATTTATTTTTCAATCGTTTTTGTCATTTTCTACTGCTATCAGTATCGCAGATTTGATGAAAAGTGAAGGCCCAATTTGTAAGAATGCAACTTTCTTTGCAAAGGATTTTGTTGCCAATTTCTTATCGTTATTGGTTCAGTATTTATAGGACTGTTTCAAAACGTTATATCATATACCTTAAGGGAACTAATTTTGGCGGGAACTAATTTTTGGCAGGAACTAATTTTGGATGATCAAGTAATCTGCTAAATCGATCTTGGATCGATGGGGAAACAAAATTTGGCGGATTCTTTTACAATTAATTTTTTTTAAATTAGGTCCCGCCAAGTTAGTTTCCGCCAAAATTAGTTTCCTCCAAAACCAGTTCCCTTAAGGTACTAAGCAAATGGTAATAAGAATACTTACAATACCATCAGATTTCGTGCCTGAGTTAATATTTCTTTCCGTATGTAAGATATCATATTCCTCATGATGTCACTACAAGGCAAGTATCAAAGTCAAGAACTTCAAGATTTACACAAGCTACTTGAAAATACTATCAACCGATCTTTCTTAATACTGCATAAAGTAAACAAAATTGTGCCAGATTTTGGGACTGTAATTACCTATTTTCATTCCCTTTATGTCAGACCAATAGTATTCACTACGATTAAGGGCCAAAATATTACGTTCTCTAATTCATTACTTCCTTCGAAGGAAAGTTAATTTTAACAAAACAATAAGAATGTTTTTTCGCGAATGGAAGGTACATTTTTGTTTCCAAATACTAAGTGAATATCTAATAGTACCAACTGTCGCTTCGGATGAAAAATTCTCCAGTTCATAAAACCATATACCTCCAGAAGGACACCTAGTTTAACTAGACTGATAAAAGGTGACTAGGTCTGTGGCTATATATTCCCTATGCCTCATCTACCTAATGATTTTGAATTTTCTAACTTTTCCCAATATGTAATATCTATGCAGATCTGGCTAGAAAAATGGGGAAGATCATAAATACTGAAGTTATGAAACCCCATTGAATTGTTACCTTCAAGCAACACGTAGAGTCTATGGATAAAAGCATGAAAATAAATCTGTTGCAAGTGCCACAAACACAAACCACGTAAAGTGCAAGTTAGATAAATAGGTTTTCCTTGCAATCCTACATCTATTATCTTAAAACTTAAGTTGTTTTGAGTTTTCAGTGTCGATTGCATTCTGATAATAGATTGTTTAACGGTTTTAGGATAGATCTAATTGTCAGCTTTCAATTGTGCTGTCATGTCATCGTCTCTAGTTCCAAAAATGGACGTGTGAGCTAATAGATCGATTAAAGATCCTAACAGCTTTCGTAACCAAGTGACAAATATTCACAGAGTTATCAGCATCAGTTAGAACTCTGGGTTTACAGTTAACCCCTTCTATTCGTAACTAGAATATCAAAATAATATAGTCTGGATAGGGTTAAGTTGCTGCTTGTCTGAATCAAATTTTGATTCCGTTACATGATGCAATGATGAGTACAAGTTAAGTCAGAGATCTAGTGCAAATCCTGTGCATTGTCAACTATGTTAAAATATGTATAGATATGGCATTATTTGCCACAAAGTTTCAAAACATATTAGTTTCTCGAAACGCATTTAGGAGACCTTGCCAAACTAATGCAACTATTCATCCTATTCGTCTGGGCGTTTTTTCACAACTGATTTTGCTCGTGGTAGGGGGGGGGGGAGGCTTTTGGACCCGGATTCCTGAACTTCGCAATAGTACGTACCCCGATGCTAAACTTTAAATTATTTTTATTACAATCCGTTTACTAGCAAAATGGTGAAAAACGTTTGGATATCGGCCTCTGGTCCATTAAATATGGGATCTCTCGTCTACCAAGGTCAACAATCATCACAACACGTGACTTTAGCTAACATTTATGGCATTGTTTACTTTAACCATCAAATTTAGCTTTTTTCTTAGAATAAACTTTTTAAGATATACATTTTTTGATAGAGTATAGGCTAGATAGCAGGATTTGATTCAAATTTTAAAAAGTTATTGCTTAAATGAGCAATTTGCCACCAAAATTAACAGAGTGAAGTTCCGGTTTTCAGCCACACCGAAACTTTTCAATCGAGTATTATGAACAGATCTACCAAAACTTATACATCTAATTACCACTGTTTGATGAGAGATAGAGCAAAAGTAAATTTCAAGTCTCTAACCTCTACGCGCAGTAAATGGCCGGGAAACGTTTGCAGGGAGGGGTGGGGGATCGAAACATCAAGCAAAGCAGAATACGGTTAACAAAGAGAGTTATATACTGAGGGCTATATATACTGTTATATGGCTCAGCGCATCTCCATATGCAACGTCAAGCTTTGAAAGCGTATTCCATTTGCTTGCTATTCACTGATAATCTGAACACAGATATCTCCAAACGACTTGCAATAGCAGGGGCAGGGGAAGGTAAAGCAGATTGGAGGGCCAAGTAGGCTGGGTTCAAATTTACTTTTTCACGTTCCACAGTATGCAGAAGCAAAATCTGTTGTGTGTCTCAATATGCATATTTGGCTGTGAATGTGACACAATGTCTGTCGCAATAAATTTCAATTTTGATAAGGCTAAAAAGTGGTGACGGAAAAAAAGGGAATTGGTCAAATCTTTGGGGGTGCATAGCCCCTGCTGCCCTCCTGTTCCCCGGTCCCTGCTTTAACGTGTCCGCTGTATAAGAATTGATAAAGATAATACATTTTAAATCCTCTTTGTTTCTTTAGTTTTAGTGGAAAGTATACACTTGTAACTGCATTGGTCGAAGTCAGAGGCGTATTCTCCAGCTGTACTAGGCATGCGCCGCATGGTCATAAATATAGGGCCAAAATATTTATACCTTCTTTAATTATTTGCTAGTTTCTTCAATACATCATATCTAGATGTAGTAATATGTTAATTAAGTAGCTTTTCTCCTCATTTGTTAAATTCTCTTCAAACCCAAAGGCCACTTAATATCCCCATCTCACTTTTCTGTCTCAAGTCTACATAGAAATAGGACGCCAAGTTGCTCTTCTGTGCTGAAGTCTCTGTATAGCTTCTATTTAGACAAAGTGTGCTACGATGCTCAATGTCATTGAAAACAATAGAATCATAGGGAGGCAGTACGACTTAGGTACAAATATCTGTAATCCGAAAAGGTCCCAACGCCTGCTATCGAAAAAGATCACGCATTGGCTAAGAACAGAAATCGAGTGACTGGACCCAGAGGGGAAATATTCCATTGTTTAAGGGTGGGTAATCCTTTGATGATGATGTTATTACTAAGTTTATTGAGAAAGATAGAAGTATAGATTTGCAGTGGTGATAGCCCTTCAATGACAAAACAATACTTCTTTAGATACCTAGCATGATAAGAGAATCGTGGAAAGACTATTTTTGTAGCACGCCTGGTCCAAAGTTACACCCTACGCCACTGGTCGAAGTCAGCTCTAAACAGCGACAGGTATTGAAAAGGCAATAAATACAGATTTGATTACTTCAGAAATCATAAATTGCGTCTGGTCAATATCAAGCCCCCGTTTTTTAGCCTCCCCCCTCAAAAAGTACTTTTTTGAACATTATATCTAAGTCTTTATAACACCCCCTCATAATATCTCACCACCCCAACCCGCACACAAACTATTGAATAATTAGCCACTCAAACAAAGACACATTTGTGTCCACTCTTGAATAATTAACAATTCGTGTTGCATACTAATGTCGTGAACTGCAGTTGCTGAATTATTACTGCATTTTGCGTTACAGAATGCCAGTTTCGTACATAATGTCTTCTAGGTTTATTTAGTCAGATGTTGGGTTTTACATTATAATAGTTAATAAATGTGCTTAGTATTTAATCTTGTTTTAACATGTATGTGCCTATTTATTGTTCCAAGTATCTAGGATTTTTAAATAGCTCCTCTTGTCTCCACTTCACTTTCCAAGATATTTAAATTTTTTCCTGGGGGTAAAATTTGCAGACATCGAGGGAATGTTTAGCAAAAAATAGTTGCCTGCCAGATTGGCTCATTTAATTCAGAATGGGAGATCAATTTTGGATATAAAATATGAATCAGATGAATGCCTTCCTCATTTACGGTCACTGGTGAGATATCGTCTAGTTGAAGAACACTGTCGTGTCGTAGTTTTCATTAGTACTGTTACATAAACAATACCATAGAAATGAAAATTAATTGCATGTAACGTCATTTCCAAATCATTGTTCCTTTTTCTTTGTAAAATATATGCATCTTTCTTGTAAATCACCAGCTGCTACACACATTCTACTTAACTTCAACTCAATGCTGTTCGTAATGATTTTTGTCGTCTGTCTTAAATCATTACATGAATTTAACTACTTATGCTGACATTGCTGTCGCGAGGTCATGATTATAGGTGACAAACACATCGTCCTATAAATTGATCCAACACATCGTCCTATAAATTGGTCAAACACATCTTCCTATAAATTGGTCAAACACATCCTCCTATAAATTAGTCAAGCACAACCTCTCAGAAATTGGTCAAACACATCTTCTTATAAATTGGTCCAGAACAACCTCCCATAAATTGGTCAAACACATCTTCTTATAAATTGGTCAAGCACATCCTCCCATAAATTGGTCAAACACATCTTCCTATAAATTGGTCAAACACATCCTCCTATAAATTGGTCAAGCACAACTTCCCACAAATTGGTCAAACACATTCTCCTTTAAATTGGTCAAGAAGAACCTCCCATAAATTGGTGAAACACGTCTTCCTATAAATTGGTCAAAAACATCCCCCTATAACATCAACCGAAATAAGATGCAACTGGGAGCTTTTGAATATTTTTGTAGTCAAAGAAAAACTGGTAATAACTAATGCTTTCTTAACTTGATGATGTAGCTGTTGCTACACAATATAAAAGTTGGATTCCTTTCCAACAGAACATGTGTGAATAGATGATATATAGAACAAAACTCTGACATCGTTCACGGATTAATTCTTCTAATACGCACTATTCTCACTTTCTCTTTCTGCGCCCCTTTCATCACAAACAATTATTTAGGACTTGTCATCACTGTGTGCTTCTTCGCTTACTTGATCAAATTTATTTAATTTGTCTGATGCTTCAGAAACTGCCAAAATTTAAAGAAGACAGCTTTCTACTCTCAAAACAAATATTAGAATTCTTGCAAAATTTGTTTGTGTGAAATAATTTTAAATGATTTGAAATTAGATTTCGATCTTCTCTGTGGATCTGTAATTCATCACAAATATCAATTTGCATAAAAAATGTCCTTACAAAAAATAATATATATGGTTCATGTAGTTAATAACGTGTTCATTCTGAAAGCTATTATATTTGATCAAGGGATAACTGAAAAGTTATTCTAAAAAAGGAAAAGACTATATTTATCAATATTTTCTTTTTTGCCAATTTGAGCTTATCCATCCTAAAGATTGGTACTATCTTATATTTTATGCTGCCTTTTCTCAAAGTTCTCTGTCTTCCGGTAAAAGAAGCCTGATCTAAAGAGAGATGGTACTAACAATTCATAGATCTGGTTTCATTAATGTTTCCTTTCCACGTCATCTACAGGAATGGAACTGAGAGTTTTTCTACTTCTGAAATTACTAGGTTTCAGAATTCAGCTTTCTTAGGAGATCTGGGACGCCCACCAATGGCAAATGACAAATTTAGAAAATTAAATCTTAAAATTCGATAAAATACAGATACTTTCATTAAACACAATAGAAATGCAGTTATTTATCGAGGTGCTTCTGTGCTAAATTGGATGAAGACATTTTAAAGCTTCTTAGTTCCTGATATTTCATTTACATTGTAGTCACTTACAAGTTTGCAATTCATGATTGTGTAGACAGTTGTAGGTTTAAGATAGAAATAAATTAAAGAAACTGTTTTGTTTATTTGAATGCATTTAGCATTTCGTGGAGATATTTGCAATCCTCAAAGAAATTTAAACAGAAATTTTAAAGATGCGACCAAAATTTTTCTAGCTGAAATTAAGTAACGGAAACATTTAACACCCAAAGCATTGGTACTTGATTTACAGTAATTAATTTAGATCTTTTGTATTTATCAGTTTGCAGAGCAGCCTTGGGACTCGAAAATGGGGTAATCTCCGACTCTCAGATGACTTCAACGACGCATCTCAATCATAGAGAAGCTTACAAAGGAAGACTCAATCATCCATTTGCTTGGGTTGCCGAGAGGAAACCTGGGCAAAGTTCCCCGTATTTGCAAGTTGATTTAGGACAAGTTATTGGTATATCAGGAATATCCACTCAAGGAGATGGATCTTTTCCACGGAATTACGTCACAAAATACAAACTTAAATACAGTTTTGATGGACAGACTTTCAGGGACGTGATAACGGCTTACAACGGAAATGCTCAGGTTAGTTTTATCACAATGATCATAGGTATTAAATAGGTATAAATAGGTAAATAAAGTAGCATGCTGTTTTAGAATTTGTATATTTTGTAATGGCAATAATAATGATGATGATGATTATAATGGTCATATTAAGAATCAGAAAAATCTAATACCACTTCAAATTGCATGATTTCGTAAGTATTTGATTTCGCATCAAAAGGGGAACGGCAGCATGTAGTAAGAATTTATGCCAAAGTAATTCGATTTTGAATTCTATCTTGTTCTTCTAGATATTCGACGGGAATTTCAATAATAATGGCATTAAAACACATAACTTCGGAGCAATACTGTTTACCAGCAGATACGTACGAATCATACCTACTGAATATCAAGGCTACCATATTGCCTTGAGGGTGGAGTTCTATGGATGCACTTACAGTAAGCACTTTTGCTTCACAGTATACAACACTAGGAAGGTGGAGGGGAACTGATTCCTCTCCTTCTCGCCTACAAAGGCAATTTAGAGATTACTATATTTGTTTTTGGTGAATTGATTTTTTTTGGTTTATGTGCAAGCCTTTATCTTACGAATTGAAAATGTGTGAAAGAAATTATGAAAACCTAAATCAGACAGATCAGCCTGAGTATTAAGATGTGTTCTGTGAGTACACTGATCACCATGGCGATGGCTTAAAAATGCTTTTCATATTTGACTGTGTTGAAGTGGATTTTTTCTGATGATTTAACTTTTAGTTATTACTATTGTTCATGGGGTTGCTTCTTTTGGCAGACAGGACCATCTCCGTGGACAAAAAAGAGTGTTGTAGGGTTAATCCCATACATTGAGGGAGGTCTTTGTTATTCTCATTCTAAACACAAGGAATAAACCAAATCAGAGAGATATGTTTTGTATGACTTTTTAAAGTTTCTAATAAAACCCCAAATCGTTTAGATAAATAATCTTTTAACAAAAGGCTGAGTAGCTGTTGAAGTAAATATACTCGCCTGATGTTCTTCCGCTTGAAATAACGATTGGTAAATTCTTTCAAAGTGTGGTCTGTGTAATTAAAGTCAGACTATTTTTCGGAATGCTTGTTAAGAACAGCTGGCAACACGCATATTCCAAACCAGAAACTCTTGAGCAGCAAATAGAACTATAACCAATGTTGAAAGCAGAACTTTGCATTTTTGAACAAGAATTCCCCCCGGGGGTTGGGGAAGGGGGCGGGATAATTATGATTTTTCTAGATTCTGGTGAGATATTATAATGTAGGAGCTAAAGGATTATGGAGCTCTCCAGTTACCTTGTTCCAAAAGAACCTTCAAGATTTTGAACAGTTTGAATATCGCCGATGTTCTAACTTACATACAATGTCAATGTCAAACTTGAATATTAAAAACTGTTTGCTAGTGTTGAACTGGCATGAGAATGAGTGCTTCTATCTGTGTGAGTGCGCACAATGATTAATGGACTGTATGTTTTAGTGGCATCAGCAGCTGCATCTATTTAAATTCTATTCCTTTACTACCTTCTTTCTTACAATATTAATTAGCATGAAGATCGGAAGAGACTAAAATATGGGAAAAAGTCAGTGCTCATACATAAATCTGAACAGAAATTCTTTAGGGCTTCATCTGTCGCAACTTTGCTGCGAGTCTACTTTTCGGTAGGAGGGCCTTTGCCCGTCCTTTCCATAAAACCTGATATAACAACTTACAGCCGATGACCTCTCTTCCAATGCTCTTGAAGCAAATCTCTTTCAGTTACTGCTACAGTCTCTTTATTTTGAAATACAAGGGACTCTAGGTCCATTTTTGGCTGAGATGAATACATATACTGTATGTAAGTAGGTAAGGAAAAGTAAAGATGGTTGTCTGACATGTATGAGAAGATGCAGCAAGCCCTAACGCTACTCAAGCAATGCATTAACATAACAAAAGGCGCTCAAAAATCCCTTTCTTATTACTATTCAAGAAAATCTAGACAAGCAAGGTTTTCTTCCACTATATCTCTCAGCGTCTGGATATCATGGCGCTGAAAAACAGGTCAAAATTTGCGACAGTGTATCCAATTTGTCCATTAGCAGTAAATTTACAAAACTTCTCGACGGCGCACTTTAACTCAATAGAATTAGAGTTACGCATGAAAAATCTCTGCTCAGAAAATCATCCCTCATTCTCTATTCAAACTAGTATGTCCAAGTAAATACAGGTAGCGTCGACTCAAAAACATTCTTCTCAAGAAGGAAATTGATAAAAATGATAAAAATTTAACTAGTATTGTTATCTACTAGCCGCTGAAATTTGTATTTTGTTGGAAGATGTATGGGAATGTGTAGTGTTGTACCGCATTGTTGCATTGATCACTTCATAGTCTCCCCTCCTTGTAAAGCGCATGTGAGAAAAGTGGAGTTATAAACTAAGAAGGAACTATAGTATGAATGCTATTTTTTCCGTTTCATAGAACAAAAAATACCTTTGTTTACTGGTTGAGTTTGGTTTTAGTGCTGTTTATTACCAAGGCATTTCTTGGTATACATCTTCCGTCAATCTGTAACTCTATAATCTTCCTACACGTTTACACACCGATACGAGACGTTCTGGTGCATCGTCATTTTAGAAGGAACTAGGAACGCATTAACACAGGCTTGGGAGTGAAAATACCTCTAGAGAATTTATAAACATCTGCAGTAGGAAAGGATAATACGATTTGTAAAAGTGTGTCTCTGCGCACATTAATGACTATTTTATATGTCGTTTCTCGGCTGTAGTGTGCCACTCTGGTGTCGGTTTGGAAAGCGGCACATCTCTGGTAAAGGGTTTGCAACTATCCTCCTCAAGTTCTTTTCATAAACAAGAAGCTGCCAAGGCTCGCCTCATGGGAAGTTCTGAATGGTGTGCCTCTCATCACAACAAACATCAGTTTTTACAAATCGACTTGGGGCAGACAATGACTATCACTGGAGTAGCAATTCAAGGCAGTGCTTCATCCGACAAATGGATAAAATGGTATTTCTTAGAATACGGAAATTCCTTATCCACCCTTGCTAAATTTCAATCAAATGGTGGCTATAAGGTAGGGCATCAATGTTTTGCACAGTTTGATAGGTATGAATCATTTTGTTCTGAAATGTCTAGACGAATCTGATGCAGTGACGTGTTTAGGAGAGGCCACTACGCCATACCAGTCTTCACGGAGTCATACAATAGCTACAGTGTCCTATTTGGGGGAAATTACAATTTTTAGATGGGACGATGTGGTTGTTTTCATAAAATAGCTTTTCTCGCCTGAAACAAAATTCGTTTTTTCTGATGGAGGACTCCAAGAAAGCTATGCCTTTTTACCCTTGACTTTGCGCTCCCTTGAGAAATTCTTTAGTACGCCATTACCACCTTAGTAAGAACTTCAAGAAAATTCTCAATGGTAGCTCAAACCTGTTCAGTTTGGGCTTTTTCCACAATTGATTCTGCACGAAAGGGGGGAGGGGAGGAGCTGTTTTAGGCCCTTTAGTAACTTTGCAACTGTATTTTCTACGGTACTTATCTTTGACCTACTTGTAGTATTAGTTAAATGTAGTCTGAAATGGTTTAGATATCTGAGCTATAATTAATTAGATAGGGTCTCTCTTGTCTACCAAGGTCATCAATTGTAAACACGTAATTTTGGCTAAATATTGATTCATCTGCAATTTTTTGTTTTTTTATTTTGCTCTTTTCCTACAGCAAACGTGTAGCGACCTAAGGAACTGTTCCAAGATAATAACCGTAATGCTGAGCGCAAGAATTCAGATAAATAACCAAATAACAAGTCGAGAAATTTTTCAGTGTAATCAAGTGTTCTAGTCCTCTTCCAATCCTTATCCCAATTTCTACTTCAATCTTAATCTTTCAATGTCTATCGGAACTTCTCTCTACAACGCACTTATTTATACTTGATTTACTCTTTGCCTAAATAGAATATTACATGATTATTTTAATAATA
>JAAAKL020014444.1:0-11946 GCA_010016065.2 Carybdea cf. marsupialis auct. non (Linnaeus, 1758)
AGAAACTCTCAAGCTGGACCAAACCAGATCTACAATCTATGTGAACATTGTTGTTTCGTCTATTTTAGAAGTTGATTTTGTCGTATCATTTAATGTCAGAAAATACCATTTGTGTGAATTTTTCTTGGATACGCCCTGTTGTATTGCGTGTAGTAAAGAACCTGGGTGGGTCACTAGCCGGGAGGCAATATAGGGAGGGTGATCCTTGTGACACTCTGTAAAATATGAGACCCTTCAAATACACAGCTTAAGTCCTTCGTCATTTCTCCAGCTAGCTGTCCCCTCGACCTCAGGAATTATCAACTACCATCGGCTTAATAAGAGAACCAGTTGCAGTAAGTACGCCGGTAAGCTTTTTATATTTCCCTTTCAAAGAACTTCCAAACAAGAAATATTTTTCTCTTTAGCATTTTTGGCAGCTTGAAAATAGTAAAAAAAATCATCCGACACAAACAGCCTTTAGCATTTTTCAATTACTTACATCATGATTCACGTTAGACCTCACTCATCCCCTGTAATCAAGTAAAAGTATCATAACAGTAGAATGGGCCATGCCTTTTCCCTCCTTTTCCCATTTATCGTATGTATAACGTTCGAAGCGGGATGACTTGTTCCTTTTGAAGAGTATTCCACAGCTTGACGAGTTAGTAGTACACAAAGGTTCATAAAATTGATCAATCCTCAGATACGAAAAACCTTTCCCTGATCTATTCCCAATTAAGGCAATACTTGGTACTTTTCCAGTTAGCCCCCACCACTATTGTTTAAAACTGCACTGAAAAAAACCAACCCCACCACCTAACCCTTACCCTAACCCTGTGGAAAAGGTGGGGGGATTCTATCTCTGAATGAGGCGGTGGGGGTATCTGGAATAGTACCCAACACTTTCCCATCAATTAATTGGGGGAATTTTCCAGATCACTAGTACTTTGCTAGTTAGTGAACTAACCAGGTACCAACGGGTTTCATTCAAAAAACAGTGTGAATACTAAGAGGAAGTCCCCTGTCTCCTTGCAAGCCTACAATTTTCCGTCAAAATCGTCAAATGATCAACTTCAACTTGAGTGACTATCACTTTCGTCGATCATAAAACCATAAAGAACTATGAAGAGTAAAATATTTCACTGATACGTTTACTAAATAGATAAAATATAGGGTTAGGCCGGAAAGGCTGAGTTAGGCCGGAAACATTTTTACACGTCATTCCGCCACCGGCGACCAATGTTTCTCAATGACTACACAGTTTCTTTTGATCATTCATTACAAGACACTGGGTTCTCTGGGTCACCCGAAAAGGAGACATGTCAACTTGATGCTCTCTTCGAGACGGAATGACGGTAAACGATGACTTATTCAAGTGTCACTACCACGTGGTCATAATTTAAGGGCTGTAAAAATTTTACTGATAAGGTTCTGTTATCCTCGTTGTCCGATGCTTGCCCAATACTTAACTAACACTAACACTTCCGGTAGCACCAAAGTCTGTAATGCTTGATAATGTGATATTAAATACCGTAATCTTCTTACTAAAGAAAACTTCAATAAATACAACTAAACACGATCAAAAATACTAAACATTTATATATCAATCTTAACAGAAGGAGCATAAAAATCTTTTGATTCAGCAACGGTAGTCGTCTACCTTCGCGAAAATAATCACAATAGATTCCCTGGGAAATTTGAATCTTTCACATTTTCTTCCACGTTGACATGGAATTCGTGCAGGAAAGAAAAATCAGCGCCCTAGCTATAACATCTACAGTGACTTCTTCCATTCTACATTAAACGCCTCTATTCTATAGTAGATACTTCTTATTAGTTTTTGAATTGTCCTTAAATGGGCATTGCCACAGATGAAGGGAAAATAATCCCACTTACGTCTTACATCACTTATTACCACTTACTCATAAAAATGTAAACTTTCTACCATTCTAATTTGTACCTTACCGAATTCAAATGTTGACCAAAAAATTACCTTTCCGATGTTCCCAGACTTGAAATTTGGACATAGGATTTGCCAGCTTTTGCAAATTATCACTTTTTCTGTGCCATTTTCGTCTCTTTTAGGGCCACACTACCGTATCTTATGGGAATGTGGCTATGCGAGGGAATCTACAAAACCCAAACAATGCCTGACATCTTGTACCCAATTTTAAGTAACGTGAATCTGGCGCCATAGAGCAGTGACCTAACCTTCTCTGAATTGTCGCCCCCTCAGAGATCAAATAGCTCCATCGTCGCCCCCTTTCTATGACAATAGAGACAACAAACCAAATTTTGAACTATTGTCGTAGCTCAAACAGCACATATTGGTAGTAGTTTTAAGTGTATTTTTGAGTACGGTTTCTAAACGTTAAAGTTCTATTTCTCGTTCTTAATGTGATGGTTGGTATCAATCGTGTAAGGAGAGTTTCCTGATTTCGGGTGTAAATTCAGGCAGAAATAGGCGTAAGTCTATCGCCCCCTTCAAAGACATTATCGCCCACAACGGAGCGATATCGCCCACGTTGGAAAACACTGCTATAGAGCATCAGTTCATTCCACACTAAAATGCATGAAAAGATTAAACACAACAGTCTCATGTAACATGGTATTTGCCCAAAAAACCCTTTCTGCTAACTGTGCAAATTTTCGCAACTTTGACTGCTTTACATGCTCTAAATGTTGACTGGGGTGAACGCTTTCCCAACAGTTTACTCTGATGACAATAGATTTGCTTGGCAAAACAAAGATGGAAATCACTATGTAGAGCACTTGTATTCTGATGAGTAACTCTATCACGGGTAATAATGTAATACCCATGTAAATACTGCAGTTAAGAACACTATTTTCAACACTTTCCTTTGGGCGATCAATTTTATGCACCCTGATAACAAAGTGAGTGTGACTCCGAAGTGAGCTGTCATCAGATGACATTTCAAAGCCTATCCATGTTGTCAAAACCAGCTCTGACTGAGGTTTGTATTGCACATAACAAAACACCTTTTTTATCATTTGAACACAGGCCAGAACCAGAGGTTAGTTCAATGCCAGATAAACCGAAGGAGTAGCACCTTCCTTTGACTCCCTGTGTACCAAAATTATGTGACGTCTCGCTGTGGCCATTACTTGTTAGAAATTGTAAACACGAGAACTTCTTCGATGAAAGAATTTCCCGTTCACGAAGTAGTAGAGCTTGCCTAATGAGTGAAAACAACTTTACTCTTATGTCTTACCTCTGCTAAAAATTAAAAGAAAAAAGTCGCAGAAGTGCAGTCGAACAAGTCTATAGCGGACACACGCGGTTCCTGAAAAAAGTGTCTGCTATTACCAGGTGTCCGCTATTTAGAGGTTTTCAATATTTCGCAAAGAAATGAAAAAAGCACGTTGATGCAACAGTTGTATCCGTGCGACAGTTACAGGGAAGACAGTAAATAGAGGTGCAGGACTTGGATTAGAAATACCAATGGATTATACTTTTTATGGTGATGCTCGAATGGTACTTTGGTTGAAAAAAGCAATCAAGATAATAACTGAGAACATAGATGCTACAGTAGCAAAGTGTTTGGAACAGTTGAATTGCTCAAAACTTCTTATCATGAATTTTATCGGTTTATATTCTTCTGAAAACTCAGGGGCCACGGAGCCATAGGGCTAGTGGGGCTTAAATAAGAGTAAAATATGAGTGTCCACTATACACAGGTTAATTTCAAGGCAAACATTCAGGCGGTTCCGAGAAAATGTGGCCGCTATAACACGTGTCCGCTATAAAACTGTTCGCGATATAGAGGCATTTCTATGAAAGTTTGACCATGATTCGGCCCGTTCCTAGACAGTGTGTCCGCTGTTACTGGGTGTCCGCTATATAGCATGTCCGCTATAGACAGGTTCGACTGTGCAAGGAAAACGCAACAACTCAAAAATACTTTAGAGCGAAAGCATAACTTGAAATAAATTATAAAATTGTAATTAATATCATTTTACCTTACGATAATTACTGATGTTACTAGGAATTACTGGAAGGAAGCCCGACTGACATAATGAAGGACTACGTGTTATGAAGCAGGGCATCACAAGTCAACTACCGATGTGTCAAGCCTACGACTAATCAACAGTACAAACATGTTAAAAGGAAAGTTAACGCTAGATATTTAGGGCAGGGGGAAACCAAGGAGAGGCAATGGGGCCACAGTCCCAACGTATTTGCAAACAAAATGAGTGCAGGATAAAATTTCTGGTCCAAAATGATGAAAAGGTCTTACAAACAATGCACGGAAATTAAAGGTCATTTTCCGTCTTCGCTTTGATCACCATTCTCATTCGTTATTTTTAAGCGAATACAGAGAAATGGGAACGGTCTTAGCTATATACGTCCCTTCTAGAACGAGAGTTAGGAGTACGAATAACTGTATGTACATCGACCATTCATGAGTCATGTTAGAGCCGGAAACCAAAATAGCAAATGAGAATCTAGGAAGCTGAATTTGTTTGGACATGGAAGTAAGATCTGACAGAGTGATCGAACAGAGAGTAAAGTTTAGAAAGCGGGAGATCAAAGAGGTTATTTGCAAAGAGCTAATACAACAAAAGGGAAAAAATATTTTCCGCATATCTTAAACTTTAATCATGAAGGCAGGTATTACCAGAGAAAGGCCAGCCCTATCAAATTCCATCAAAATGCGTAAGCATTGACTTGCCGGAACAGAAAATGTTGATGCTTTGGGAGTCGGTGGCAAAAGAAAATGAAATGTATGTGTGGAAGAGAGAGTGATTGGCACACTTTGAACACAATTTTTAAAGTGTTCTCGTAGTTTTAATACAAACCATTTCAAATCGAATCAATGCACTCAACATAAATCAATCAAACAACTGTTTAAGAAACGGCTATTCTTTTCGTTGAAAAGCAATACTTGGTTTATTCGCAGTTTAGGCAAAATTGTTGCCGAAATGGCGTCGGCTACGAACTGCCGACGGTGATCGCCATGACTTCATTGGCTGCTTGCCGACATTGTCGCCGCTGCCTTCGGCTAACATAAAGAATATCACCTGTGGCTTGTACGTTCTTTACACTAGTTACACTAGTTTCTGATTGGTCGGATATCGCATTGTATAGCCGAATACCTAAATAGATGCCTTGTCAGCTTAATAATCTTAAGGACTATATTTCAATAATAAATGCATAATGTATCTATAGAAGTATAAAGTTTTGTTGAGATGCCAACCCTTTTGTTTTGCTTAGGTTGCCAGATGTCAAATAATTAATCACAACTATTTAATTAATCATGTATGAAACCAAGGAAATAAGTTAAAGGAACACTGCAACTTGATCTATGATTAATACACGAAACAGTGGACGTACATGTAGGGTAATCAATTATCCATATAAATCATTTCAGACCTTCAGAAATTACATTCGCTTCCTAATACACTATCGTTTGTATCAACACTTAACTAGAAAAGTCAATTTGGTTAAAGAATGCGAAGGGGTAATCAAATGCCCTCTACTGTGTGATAACAGTCAAGAGCGCACAGTTGGCAGCTCGCTAGGGGAATGGGGCGACGCACAAATTTTGGCGTGAACATGGGCGTTGTCGTTGCTTTATACAATTTTTATAAATTCCTACATTGTTGTGAATATCGAACAAACAACTTCATACCCTTACTGGTATTGGTTTGCTTTCATCAGAGACCTCGAACAATATCTTATAGCTTACAAACATTTTTCTACTTTTGATGAAATACTATCGGCAGTGGCCAACCCCTCGCCCCCTAAGTGTCTGCCACTGATGACCGTCACATTACCGCCATAAAATATGTCTATGTGACTTTCTGGATCTCAAGAATGACTACCTCGACCCGAACGCATGTGCGCTTTTCTGCTAAGATAGTAAATACCTTGACACGCAGTACTAGTACTCTGCTATCATAGATATGACAACATTGCTTAGTCAAGTTATTGCAGTCTTATAATCGTGTTAGCTCCTATGTATGTGCACCTGAGTCGAATCTTTTTATGAGTCTGTTCCTTAGTCACGACGAGACGTTTATGACTAGGTTCAAGTTAAAACAGGCGCAACATCAAAGATTGAAATTGACGTCACAGAAGACCAAACTTTACGCTACTGTCTGTCTTCTGTTTGTGAAACGAGAGTTTAAGCATCATCATTTCCGCCTTGGCGTGAACATTAAACAGCAGTCAGGCTAATAGTTGCACTTTTACAGTCCTTTATGCAAAGAGGAAACCTAAAGACATTCCTGAATTTTAAACATTCTAAGTAAGGCATCATAAAATGCTAGTGAATACCAAACTGTAATACAGTTTGCTGGGCATAGACAAACTTTTGCCTCGTTCTTTTCACTGTATGAAGTGGTCTTATCTTCCCTTTTCATCAAACCTTTGGATTCCTTTTGATTATCAAGTAATGTTACCGTCACGCAATTGTGCACGAAATACCACTAAAATTAATTCTAAAAGTGGCTACAAATCTCACCCATATAAACATATACATATCTGTAAAATTACTTGGTCTTTGCCAAACTGCAAAGTATTGTTGATCAGAACGCATTGAAATGTCACAAATCCGTTTCCCTTTTAGTAAACCTTGAAGTGTCCTGGATACAAAAGCTTTCTTCCAACGATACTAATGTAGGAATTTTCCCATAAAACAAGACTGTCAACAATCTAGGTATTTTTCTTCGTCTACCTCTCTTTGGCCCACTCTATCTTCGTCTTCATGTTCTTCACAGATATCCGTTCTTAATCTTAGTTCAATGGCTAAACGAAAATAACCGATGACCCTTTTACACCCAATTGCAAGTATTCGATTGATTTTATGTTTGAATCGAAGTTAATAACTGATGTGGGTCAGGTACTCGAAGCCTATTGTCGATATTCACAATTTATCAGCTTCCTCCTAACAAGTATGTGATCTCCAGGAAGGACATGAACACCAATTTTTAAAAACTCTGTTTTATATTTTCGGTTTCTTTGAAAAGCTAATACTTGCAACGTTCTAGTAAATATATTAAGGTAAATGCCAATTTCAGTATACATGAAGCATGTCGTATTTTACTCTAGCAAGTCTCTACCGAAAGTGACAAGAAATATTTATTACGTTTTAGTAATACGTTGTAAAACTGGAAAAATACCACTTTGTCTACGTTCCTTAAAGTCCTTTTTGATAGACCCATTCAACTGGATTGTAAGGAAAATTTGAAATTAAATATTTGTTTTACTATTAGCTCTTTGCATGGATGAAGTTTACCAAAAGGTGGATGCCCCCACCACGTGTCCCTTAAAAACTATATGGCAAGATATCTAGGTGTTGCAACCACTCGAAGCCTTAAAGCAAATTACAATAATACAATAGTGGTCAAGGTATATTCTAACAAAAGCAGAAGCATCTTTGTATAAATATGGGGAAATTATCGGTTAGTTTTACCATCAAATCTGAAAAATTAATGGTAAAATTTATGTGAATCTCAAAATACTAGCCCTACAATGTTGACTTTCGAGAATAACTTTGCAATGTAAGTTATTCCATAAGTCATATATGCTAACTACTTAATACGTTACATAGGAAGTAAGACGAAGGAGAAGAAGGAAGAATAAGAAAGACAAAGAAAGGCGACGAAAGACGAAAAGATGAAGAAAATGAAGGAAGATGAAGGAAGAAGAAGAAAGACGAAAAACGACGAAAAACGACGAAGAAGGACGAAGAAAGATGAAGGAAGAAGAAGGAAGACGAAGGAAGAAGACGAAGGAGGAAGACGAAGGAAGAAGACGAAGGAAGAAGAAGAAAGAAGAAGAAAGAAGAAGAAAGAAGAAGAAAGAAGAAAGAAGAAGAAAGAAGTAAGAAGAAGAAAGAAGAAGAAAGAAGAAGGAAGAGAATGCGAAGTGCACCAACACTTTCATAACAATGACTAATATCAAAAGTGCATTACGAATACGACAGAAACGTTTCCGTCACATAACCTGTAACGCAAGATCACGCAGGTTACATTATATCCCTTCCCTTCACTTGTTCAAATAAGATCATTGGATCAATTACGTTTTCTACTTTACGTGAGGTCATTCGATCACTTTGGATCACTTAATATCAGTAGCTCAGTTAAGATCAGCAGATCACTTGAAATCACATGATTTCCTAGCTCTCATACCGACGCTACAGAGCGAATTTCTTGACATAAAGTAGATTTGTGAGTCAATCTTCAGCTCAAAATGTACTTTTACTATCATTATAAAATAGCAAACATAAAATTTAATTTCAACCGTAGAGATTTACTTCTCTCATTAAGTAAACTCTGATAATCAACAATAGCAACAACAAAAACTGTGACTTTCGGACTCCGCTGTACACAGGTGGAAAGGCAAAGAAGGAAGAAGAAAGCAACGCGAAAAAGATCGACACATAACACGAGATTAAGGGCCGACCAACGCTAAAAGAAGACTAAATAACGTGGGTGGACAAGGAAAAGTACACTGCACTGCAACAAAATAGTAATGTGTCCATACCTTACTTCAGTCACCTTACTAACACCGTTCTGTAAAACACTTAGAAATTAAACGTTGAAAGTAGCGGAATAAGAGTAGTATTAATAAAAATACACTTTATTCTATTTACAAATCTTAAAGATCTGAAGCGAGAGCAATTATGAAAGAAAAAATTTAAAATGTGAGATTTTGAATAAAAAGGAAACTACTAAAGCGTTAATAAAAACACACTCATTTAAATTGAATTACTGCCTTTTGTACCCAAAAAAACCTGTTAATGTTCAGTTTCAACTTAATAAGTTTAAGACTACCTTTATTCAAGTACTAAATATTTTTGTATTTCAGTGTATTTCGGAATCAACATAAGAAGCGACTTAAATTTTTGTTACGTGTACTGATACTTCAGATAATATGAATCAAGGTATCTTTATGAATAAACATTCGGGTATCTCACGTTCGCAAAGGTAAGAATTATTCTTATGGGTTACTGACCATTATATTATTGTGCAGTGCAGATGCAAAAGGGAGCTAATAGTTGATAAAATAGTGATATTAGTGGAGTAGGATGCACAAAAGGAGTCTTACTACAGACGTCAGATGAAATGAAGAAAATTTCCATATCTTTGGTATGAAGGATGGCACTTGGAACAATGAGTTAAGTACTTGAATATAAACTACTGAGAAACTACTTAAAGATCGTTACTGTTGACAATTAGAAGACTCCGTCTTAGTTATCATGAGCCCCCATGGCTTGATGTATTCCAAGCATGCAATGTTATAATGACACCCATTGAGTAGACAGATGTTATGAGCCAATACATTCCATCATACCAACCATACAAAACTAATACATGGCGTCGTATCAACAATCAACAATTAATTCTTAAAAAATAGTAGATTTACACAGGCCACACAACACAAATTTCAGAGCGGCTTTTTGGTACCTCTTATTGTTATAAACACTAGTTTGGTTACATTTCATAACTTAGTGCAGTAATTTACTTTAGTGGACTACATATCCAATTTTAAGGATCATAAATTTGAATGGTTCTCGTCTTTGACAAAATGTTCCATTTAAGCCACAATTATGCAGGGTTCCTAACAAAACCAATGATTAAAATTATATGTGTCTTCAAAGATTTTCAGGCTTTAAAAGCATGTTTTTCTTCAATTCTCTTAGATATTGTGTTATTAAATTAAGTCTGATCGGTATATTGACATGATTTCTTTTGTCACACGTCCCTGAATCCACTCCAACAATGAATCTGAGCGCTTCACGTGCTTTGTTGCCGACAGAATTTACTAAACCTGGCATGAAAGTCCTCGACAATTGCCGGTTTTCGAGCCAAAATGAATGAAATCATGGCTCCTTGGTATTCTAGTCATGACTTCTTAGAGGAAGAAGAACGTTTTTGTACTTTGCAATAGAAAATGTAACACAATCAGCTGTGCAATTTTAGTTCATAACAACTGCACTACACCTTCATGGGCCAAATTAACGCTATAAATGAAGAAAAATGCCATCAAATATACGTAAAAAGGCCAGGAAAATGGTAGAGACTGGGTTATGCCGCCGTTTTATCGTCAATGATAGTGGAATTGTCGTTTCACCAGAGACTATCTTACCACTTGTCTATATAACCAATCGTACTATGTGCTGAGCAAATACTGGGTTTTAGGTAGCCGAAAAGGATGCATTAATTTCCCAAGTTGCTTGTGGCATTTGGAAAACAACACAAGTAGTAATGTGGTGTTAACTTTTTAGGCCTACTCAAGAAACCCTGTTCTATAGGATTGGGAGGATACGAATCATTGAAAATAAAAAGCTTATTACCACAAGTACATCAATCCCGTTTATTGGAGTTAAAAGCAGATTCTCTATCCTCTTCTACCCTATATGTTCTTTGTGAAACGTTTTCTCCCTTCACTCTTAATGACTTTGTGTAACCAATGTCTTGCGGAAACGTTTCAGCTATAACCTGTTACTTGATGCAATTTTCACATCAGCTGATTCTTATGGAAATGGTAAACACATAAGAAACAGCTAAGATGATACAAAACTGATCTGAAGAACCATACAAAGGGCATGAGGCAGTTTTTGCCAAGGAAGTTATGCTAAGAACTGTCATACAACATTTGATAAAATCTTATCAGATTTGATGTGTACAATTTTGGAACCAGTTGTTACATGGTCAAGTCACATGGTGCAGAGGCGCTGGTCTCCAAAGTGGTGTAGAGCTGAATGTCTAAAAATGCAAATATTATGTTTAGAGTAATGGTAATGTGTTCTTCAGAAGAAAGGGATATGAAACGGTAATCTTGAATGATTACTAGAGAATTGTATCTGCAATATACATAACAATTCCAAATTACCAATAATAGTTCAACTTTTCTTCTCCATTAGGCATTCTTCCTAAAAGCCTTGGATGGTCCCATGCAGATACAGAGAAAATCAGGGTTGCCAATCTATAACTCTGTGTAACGCAGGGCTTATCATGTTATCCTGAAAAATCCATGATAGCAAAAAAGTCCATTCCTGTGAGATTGTTTTCTCAATATAAGTACGAATACAAATTATATAGAGATCAAGTAAACATACCACTGAGTTGCTGTCAACTTGAGTCCTTATCATACATCGGAAACAGGAACACCAACGACAACATTATTAAAGAATTTACAATGATTTAAAAGGTCATTTGCAAATCACTTAATTGGTAGTAACATTGAAATGTTTTCGAATTAGAATAGCCTTAATAAGGCATGAAAGTTATATAACAACCTGCAAGTCCCAAATATCAATTGTGGCTGAACCTTTCCACAGTACTACAAAAGACCTTGCAACATACTATCCCTTTATACCCCTCTATAACAAAAAATGCACATCAATGTTGTAAATTAGTATTTCATATAACCTTAAGGCACTTATATATGACACTGTAGCAGCCTCTTTAATAAGACAAGAATGGATAATAAATACATGGTGCATCACTAAAGCAGACAGCTGGGAAGTTGTCTTTAGGTGCAGAGAATCGTCACCAACAGCACCTATTCTCCTGGATGAAGTTCAGTACAATCGTATGGCTGTAGAAGCCTTAGGTGTAACTCTGAAGCAAAGGATGGCATGTACCTTTCCAACTGATAATGTCTGAAAAATCAGGAAGTACAGGACAGAGGAAAAGAAGGAGAACAAGGCAAATGAGGAAGTAAATCATTCAGTAAGATTGCTTTGATTGTCGTTAATGCTGTGTCAAGTAAAATCAAATTCTATTAATTGTGGTATCCAGTTGAATGAGACTCCACAATCCTCTTCACTCCAAAGTGATCATAGGATATTTGGTAAACTTGTAAACCAAGGATCCACAATACACTGATGTCATCATCATCATCATTATCATCATCATCATCATCATTGTCATCAAGATCATCAACATCATCAACATCATCATTATCATCATACCAATACCCACATAATT
>JAAAKL020014445.1:0-11945 GCA_010016065.2 Carybdea cf. marsupialis auct. non (Linnaeus, 1758)
ACACAATACAGATCGTAAAGTTTCACGAGTTGCACAACTAAAAGCCATCGCATTCCTTGGCGCTTTTTCACTTTTGAACCTGTGCAAACGACTATTTTGGCTTAACCATAACAGTATTTGTTTTGGTTGAAAATACACACTACATTAAAACAGCCGAACACAACGCAATAACGAACCATCTTGAACAGATTCCACTGGACAAATCAACAAGCAGCGTCTCCAGGTCGAAATTGTTTCCACACTGCAG
Source organism: Carybdea cf. marsupialis auct. non (Linnaeus, 1758) (assembly GCA_010016065.2). Lineage (NCBI taxonomy): Eukaryota > Metazoa > Cnidaria > Cubozoa > Carybdeida > Carybdeidae > Carybdea > Carybdea cf. marsupialis auct. non (Linnaeus, 1758). The sequence continues at coordinate 248 of JAAAKL020014445.1, forward strand.
ACCACGTGATCTATCTGTGACGTAGCAGGTTGATTAGGTCTATTGAGGGCATGTTTTGGAGCCACAGATGTTACGGGCTAATACTAACCTTATAAGGTTTTGTGAAATACAAATTTTTAAAACTATCATTCAGTCAATGTTCGTTGGCAGCATGAGCCAGGAATATTTGTCTTTGAAAGCAAGAAATATCGGCAGGCTAAATTTTCTGAGTGCACTACTTAAAATTCACCCCGAGAACCTCAAGTTAATCACCCAGGAGTATTCTATCTTGAAACAAAAAAATGTTTATTAAATAATCGTGTTCCACACTGTCATGTAGTAGAATTTTGTAGTAATACTTGCCATAGTTAAAAATGCCACCCGGTTTCATTCTTAAGTTAATGTTGTAGAATCATACTATTACCACGGCAACAATTTCCCGGTGTTAACCTATTGCAAATTCCACCGGTTAAAAATACCCCCGCTCCCTGACATAGAAATAAGCTGATACGTTATTGAACATACCCGTTCAGGAAACGTCAAAACCTTTGCCACGTGGATGGGGACTGCAACCTGGGATGAATGAAAACACAAAACATATCTATATAATGGAGTAATGAAGAATATAAACGATTTTCATAAACATTCCGGCAATAAACGATACGGTGACTATAAAATCTTCAAAATAAGACTCCAGGTCAATTCCAAGACTTTTATGACATTTTACGGCGAGTTCATGTCATCTTGAGGTTCAAACAAATTCGCTTTTACGTCGATTTAACACTGTTTGGAACACAAACACATAACACAATTTATCACTATCATTTTATCTTTCCTGGAATAAAACTCTTTATTCGATTGGGTCGAAAATTAATCTCTTTCAGAAAGCAAGTGTTTTTCTGGACCATAGTAAATTTTCGAGTCATTTGTTAGCCTGTGAAGTACATTTCCAAGCCATAAGCGGGCAATTTAGCAATTTCAATGACATCCCAGGGCATTCCATCTGGGTGAAACCCTGAAAAAACCGCACAATTATCTAGAAAATGACCCTTGAAAATGACATTTTTTCAATTTCCTCCTTTAACAGCTTAGAAATTTGCTTCTCCTTGTGAAAGTTTAAAGAATTGCCTTCCCAAAGTGCCATATATTACCATATACATCATGAAACTGAAGAGGCAGATACTGAAAGGAACAATTGCCACAGAAGAAGTCACAGAAACCCTTGTCTTTTTTCTCTTTTAAGAATCAGATATCACCCAGTGCACATTGAAAACTTTTACATATATATAAATAAATATAGAAATAAATATATAAATAAACAAGTATACAGAGCGATCGATATGCATATGATTATATAATATAACCAGATTTAACTATCAACATGCACCTGGAAAAACTATATCGCTTTGATCAGATTTTTAATTCTAACTACGAACTGCTACGGCATCCTAAATGATTACCAGAGTGCAATTAAAGAGTTCTTTGTTTGTTCCAGTATTTTCGCAAGCGTTGAATCCTTCCAGTTTGGGAAGCAATGACCCCAAACACAAGAGCAAGGTAAAGGTCATAACAACAACAAGAACATTTATCTATGCAGCTCAATTTCAATTATCTAGTTTTCAAATGTGCAATATATATGATAGAGAAACCTAAAGTAGCATCGAGATGGGAGGGCTTAAAATGAGGCTCGAAAAGAAGAAAAATTGAAAATATTTTATCACCGGTAATATTTTAATACTTATATTTCTTAAGTAACTTTGCAAAACGTATCATCTCAAATCCTTCCTTCCAATGACACTTAGCAACTGTCAATGAGCTGGGGATAGACTGCTTTTGCACTGGTTAACGCCAGCTAAATTAGAGAGTAACCCGGTCGGTTGTATATGGAATACACATCTGTACGACATATGTACATCATAAACACTAAAGAAAACCCAATACTTCATGCATGGCAACTCCAAAATTCATGTTACATGCACCCAAAATCAGTAAATCTGTCAATGGAATTAAATACATGTCTGATAAACAAACGGGCACGGCAAATCACTTCAAATGCAGACTTTTTTACCTGGTCAATTCTCAGATTCGGGTCTGGTGAAATCACAGTTCTACCAGAAAAATCAACACGCTTCCCTGAAAGGTTTCCACGAAAGCGCCCTTGTTTGCCTTTTAATCGTTGAGCAAATCCTCTGATCGGCTTTTTAGGCTGGCAAAAGAAGAAACCGTACCAAGCGTTACTAAATTTACTGTGGAAGCAAAATTATCGAGGTATGTAAACAACTTAAGGGATGGTAACCTGCAGTCATCAGACATTATCTGATCCTCAAAGGAAGCTGTAGCGGGATACGAGCACATGGTGTATGTCACGACCGGACATATCCGAACATAAGTTGCATACCCCTGACGTGGCGGTCAAATGTTGCTTGACCAGATGCGGAATAGAGAATTTTGGAATTTTCTTGACAGAGGAGGGGGGAGGTTAGTGAACCTGAGGCTGTATTAATACTACAAATAACTGTGAATATTTGTTACTACGGTATGAAACAATACAACATATGTTGATTTATCTATTAGCTACAGGAAAACAAGTTTAAAATTGGAGGTGATAATATCACAGAACTGCCGGACGTCGACATATACCTTACCATCGTTAAAAACTAGTAAATAGTTCACTGGCAAAACTTAATTTTTAAGGTGTAAACCATAATTTTGGCATAGAATTGAGTGCAAAGAGCTATTTTACATGCCATTTACCTGATTTGTACCACCTAAAAAAAGGTTTTCTCCAAGAGTTTCTTTGCAGGCATTTCTTGTTGTTTGTGGGTGTCTATTCGTAAGGGGGGGGATTATGTCGTCATCATTAGCACAGTTGGAAAGTTTCAAAAAGATTTCGCAGATCATTCATGACATAGCAGGAACTAGCACACCCCCAGTGAGGATAGGGTTACGTAAGAAAGTGAGGGAACCATTTCTCTCGTGTTTCGATACATCAAAGGAAGCTAACTTTGTTATAATTTTGAATACCGTGGATGTGTCTGATAGCGCCCTCTTTCAACTTTTCCAGCTATTTACTTACTCCAATAATGGCGGCTTACAATGACCCTAAAGGGTACGATGGCGCACATCAATCAGCGAACTTCTGGCTAAAGTTAAATTTTAGTTATGGCAGACGGGCACAGATTGATCTAGCTTAATGTATATTTACAAAAAGGATGAGGAATAGTTTCAGAGCTGAAGTATTGACAATTTGAAATAAAGAAATATGCAATTAAAGAAATGAAAGAAGATAGTTAGGTGAAACAGCAGAATAATATGCGTGAATAAAATACCACCCGTAATAGGCAACTATGCTGACGCTACAACGAAATAAGCCACCGCCCTGTGCCGCCTTATACATATCTGCTCAGTGTTTCCTAGTAGCAGATAATGTTGCAGTTTCCTCAACCTAAACTATAATAATCATAAAAAGCTAAATGTTAACTCTGAGTTAATATGGTGTATTGCAATTCAAAAATTGTCGGATCATACCTGCATATTCAATGGTATGCCCGACAATTCACTGTTGAAAAAAAGTGCACACTGCAGCTGCAGGAAATCCCAGTCTTCCTGAAAAAGAAACGGACAAAGGAACGAAGTACAGCAATCAGAAAGAAGGTATGAGTAAATTAGATTATGTTCAGTGAGAAGCAATGACTTAGTTAAGACCATATGTCGTTGTGTTGAGGTCTGGTCGTACAGTTAGGGTTTGTAATGCAAACCGGTCCCATGTTTGTATACACTTGGCTTAAGGATCTAAGCAGAATCGCCTTCGCTATTCAAATCCCAAGCTACACAAATTCTGGCCAGCACCGCCAACTTAATAGATGCCATCGCTGTACTCAATAGAAATTGAGTCCCATGGCCGCCGTCAGATTTTATTGTCATAATGAAATGTGAGTATGACAGCGTGATGTACACCATCCAACGCTCACATACTTCGTGATCTGCTGTTATGTCTTTCTTACTTTCTGATTGCCGATGTTCCACATCATTGACGATGGGCATACATGTACACTGTACCATGTCTGAGACCCTATATAAGCAGCCACTTACGCTTAAGATGTACAGCAGCCCAAGAAAATTGTTTCGATACTGAATTTAAAAATTCACGTCACGTGCACATGCAGTCGTGAAGTTCCACCAATAAAATTATCACGGTTGTCACCTTTTCATTGAAATAAAAGGTCCGTGAAACACAAAACTACGAAAGCTATCAATCACAATAAATGGTTCCTTATATTCAACCATCAAAAGCCACAGACTGATCATCCTTATCGACTTGAACAACTGTGCGAACATAAGGGTTGTAAAGGATATTCACATCCCCATAGTGGTCCACAAGTACTATCTTTTCCACAGGAAAAGATCCGCGGGAAGGTAAAACTTGGGGGATACTGTTGTACATGGCAGATATTTCCTTCAGGCTCTTCCATTACAAATATTTCTTGATCGTTCTACATAGTATAGAGATTAAAAAACTTTCTACAAACTAATGCTTCATACAATGAAGACTGCTTGAAATAATACAGTCACCTTCCCATATTGAAACATAACTACCTAAGAAATAATGAGGCATACCAGCTTATTTCTGCTTTTAAGTACTTTTTGCTACTGTAAAGGGATTGTCCGACGTAAACTTTAGTCTTCATGGCCCTTTACAAATACATTTCAAACACCACTAGTTACATTAACCACTCTCAAAATGGTAGTATTACACTGAAAACTAATAAAACAATGTAAAGGAAGAAGATATCTTTTACGAATATAAGGGTAGCATCTCCATAACCCCCAAGTTGCAAGGAAGCAGGATGGCGCATAAAACAGCACTTGGAGCCAAACTGAATCTTTTGGGAATACGTTACTGCTATGCGGAGGGAAAGTGACGAAGTCCCAAATCAAAAGTTTTGGAAATAGGACGATCTGACTCCAGATATCTAAAGGCAACTCTGGAATGGGCTGTTTCCCAAAATACCTGACCTGTAATGTATATAGTGTTTAAACTAAAAGCGTTTGAATTTCAAAAGCCTCTGATCAAAACTCTGTTAAAATTCCTTGGATCCTTACGTTAGGCACCTCCATCAAATAATAAGGTTTTGTTAGAGATATTCAAAACTTTGAAAGCTGATATGTCGGTGTTGGGAAAGAGCAAGACTCTCAACTTTGGCTATAGACGTTGTTACTAATAGGTCAACACGAAAATTGTGTACGTTTCCGCCAATTCAAACATTATCAAAATCGTGACGTCACACTTTCCCTCCGCATTACATCTCAGACTCATGATCGCATATCACCACAATAACATTAAAACAAGTCGCCTTCAGAATAAAACTGTAAATGCATCAGTCACAACTACACACCATTATCATGTGAATCTTTGCACCAGTGGATCTATGCTTCTGAATAACATCATTAAGGAAAATTATTTCTGTTAACTTCATCGTAATATCGTCTTCATTACTAAGAGAAATAAAGACAAGCATATGTCAATATCAGTCGAAACTGTTATCATTATGATCAAATAAATGAAAACGTGGCTAATTTTGTGAACCTTATCGGGTCAACGCCCGTGCTAGCACTAGTAGCGGAACAAGTTATGCAAGCCTACAAAGTAATTTCGCTTATTCTTTATACAAATAACCTGTCTTTAAACTATTTCAGGCTCTTAAGTCTAGAGTTCGTTTACTCACATCAAATCGGATTGTTTAGAACACCCCTTCATTTAACGTATTTTTTAGAGTGCAAGGACTAACTCACACGTGGAGCACAAAGATCGAAGGGGATGGGAAGAAGTTATTGACCTCCGAATCAAAATCATCACTACTGATTCCTTACAGGTATGCAACTCTTCATGCGAAATACAAAACAAAGTAGTACTTGACATTCAAGATAGCCTCGCGGCTGTCTATTTTCTCCAATCCTTTCTTTTGTTATCATTTATTACAAAATAAATACAGGGTACTAAAACACTTGGTAGGAACACGTACACAGCGGAAAATTAAAGTACACAATCAAAATGACATGGCTGTGATTTTATTTACTTAAAAAGCAAATAACTAAAAAGCAAGAGCAGTCGAGCCTCTAGGAAATACTAACAGAAAATAAAACGGGTCCTTCTGTAGTAATAATCAAACAGTGTCACAAATAATAGAGACGTGTCTAAGAACGAAGCTAGAACATGTCGTTGAAGAAAAACTATAAAGAGTAAAAACGGAAACCAGTTTACAGAAAATGGAAGAAAACGGGGAAAATACAGAAACAAGGACTTCACACAAGTTTCCACAAGATAAAGATATTGTTCCTTTAAAATCAAAAGGTACCTTCCAGCTTGCAAATCTGATATCACCGATGGTCGAATACAAGCAGGGGGTACAGCTATTCTTGTAAGTATCAACGACTCTGGTCTACCCTGTTCAACTTGCATTCCAAGCAATGGGCAATCCTACAAATAAAATATATAATACGCAAAGAGTCAATAAATAAGGAGAGTCTGAGCAACTAGGACCTTAGCTACGGAACTTGGGGGCCCACTAACGAAACCTTCTCTAATGTCCACAGACTTTAGTATAGTTAAGTGATAATAATACATACTCACGCAACTCATACTTCAAGCGACACTGTTAAGAAAATATATTTGAAGTCCCATATAAGGCCCTCACCTTTTAGTCTAAGGGCACTTCATACTCTGTGACTGAACTTGTTTGACGCAATTAAACTGTTTTGGCACAACGCCATTCTCGACTTGCCACACGTGTTTCTACAGCTTGCTTTGTTAGACAGGTCAGCAGCTTAATACTGTACTCAATGTCTAGGTTAATTCGTATTGCTTCATTGTTATATTGCTATTTAACTATAAAACAATTTGACGACAAACTGTATATTTAATAAAGGAAGTAAATAGGGAAGCTCATATCTGAAACTTCAGGCAGTGATGTCACAACACAGCCAGAATTTGACACTATCCTAAAGAATGCTCATTTGAAAATCCATTAACAAGCAAAACTAATGATCAGCGAATAACTTAGGTTAAAATGTAGAATTAAGCGAACCATTAAAACCACTTATCACGATAAAAGTGGTGGTAGCTGTGTTCTCTGGTGCATCTTCATCAATGGTAAGAGTCTCAGGTTATCGAAGTTATTGAATTATTCATGTGTGAATTTAGGAGTGCCTCATTTTTCAAATAATGTATAAATTTAATCAAAATTTACCTCATCTGGGATACCTTTAAATAACTGTTGAACTCTTATGGGATTCAGAAGTTCCTATAAGAAGATAAAAACCAAAGATCATGGCCAGTACCCAAATTCAACGCAATGGCAACAACAATGAAACAGACAAAACAAGCCAAAAACAAGTGTTTGAAAATGTGGCAGAGCTGTCATTCTTGTCTGTGATTTGATATATGTTAAGAGAATGTACAATTAATGTTGATGTAAAAATTGAAGTATAACTATTGATGTGAAATTCAAATCTTACCTGTGCCTTTTGTGCATGAGGTCGAAGTTCTTTGTTGTGTGAAAACGCCTCCTCGAAGGCCAGATGAAATGAGGTCAGTAGTGGATCTACAGTCTTCCTTGACGTTTTGTACATCTCGTGAATAATTTTCATCATTCCTATCTTTTTAACAGTTCCTGCAAAAACAAAATGTTTCAGAATGTAAGAAAGGTAATTAGTAGTTTCCTGTGTTGACAAAAACGGATATGTATTACAATGATATACATTACTCTTGTCACTTTTATGGCTGTTACATATACTGACGAATCTCTCAAAACGATTACGAGTTATTCAGGCCTCTTTAACTTCCAAAGTATGTACTAAAGGTAACTTTATCTCGTTCCATTGGACCATTCTTCAATTCTTTACTTACGGGGTTGAGGGTTTGATTGGTCCTCACTAGCTCCTGGAGGAACCTATGGTGTGAAGTCATTATCCAAACACTTTTGAGTTACCATTGCTGATGAAGTAGTCACAGAACAAGCGATAGCTTTGAACAGCAGCATAATATTATCCCTAGTAGCATAATATTATCTTCTACACACCATACATGCAATGAGGAAATGTGAACAATCATGTGCACAATCCAAGCAAGAATGTCAAGTTAATTTCTTTCAACAGATGCTTTATATCATACGTGAAGTGTTGCCTCTTCCGCTGCCCCAGAAACTCTTTATCTTCTCTCTCATTCATATTGCCTGAAGAAACATCCCTACCTTTAACGAGGCCACCTCAATACTTACCTTGCTCTAACATCATCTTCGTCATTTAAGATGTTCACAATCACATCATTGATGGCATTATGTCTAAGAATCCACTTGCCAGTCAATTCCTTCAACGAAAGAATACAAATTTTGTGCTTTGCTGCCAGATTCATCCTATGCTTCTTCATACTTTATACTTCTTCTCATGATGCTCTTTCCTGTTTCCACAGACTTGCCAGCTATAATCCCTATCAAGATGTCTTTATTCTCATTGATCTCGTCAAACTTCAGCTTCCAGCACTTTTCTTTGCAACTTTTAGTGTCTCCTCTTTCAACCATTGCTTCTTTGGTGTGATTCTTCTTTTCTGCTGCATCCTTTGTGAGTGTAACTATCTCTTGCCATATGAGTAACATGTAAAGAATGCACGTAGCAGACTTGTTTTGCTTCTTTCGTCTTTGGTCTTATTTTGAGTCCTGTATGCAACAAATGGTGATCAATCCCATAATCAGCAACTGGCCAAGTTCTTACATTCTGCAAAGCAGTTCTCTACCATTTTCCAATCATGTTACAATTAATTTTGCCCCTTACCATGTTGCCTGGACTAATCCAAGTGTAGAGTCACTGGCAGTGATGTTGAAAGATGGCTCTAGCAATAGTGAATTCCTTTCCAGCTCCAAAGTCAACCATATCTTGTCCCCATTCATTTCTTTCACCTAAACTGTGCTGCCCTACCAATGCTTAAACAGCTCTTTCCTACTTTGGCAATTCAACTTCCCATCATGATTGCAAGATCTCTTCTTGGTATGCTATCAAGGGTTGCTGAATCCCATAAAATCAAACCATTACTACTCCATTTGTATGCATTATTGGTGCATAGATGTGGATCAGCACAATGTTTGCAGGGCAAGCATTCAGTCTGATAGTCATGATCCTACAATTGATTGGATTGTAATCAAGGCCAACCTACTCTACATTCCATTAAAAATGATTACATCCCCATAACAAAGAGAACAGAACTCCGGACAGGTAAGTCCTTGGTGAACTTCTACTTCCATGTAAGTCTGTAACTATCACAGAAAATCTCATATTGGCACACATTCCTCATTGCCCAACAAACTATAAAATGTAACACAATAAACTTTTCAATTACATAAGGGGTGCTGCACTAAAATAAAACCAATACTAACCATTTATGTAGCCACACCGTGTGCATTTGTTTACTTTTTTACATTTCTCCTGGATCTTCTTTAATATACCACGCCTTGCCAATGATGAGAGTCCAGGTCTTTGTAAAGTTTTCACATGTTGTTTTTTCTCATCATCTGACAACAGCACTTTACTACAATTCTATGGTGCAAAAAATTCGCCAAACTGAAGTCTCTACTAGTTGTAAACAGCATAAATAAACAGCTATGACAAACCACAATAAGTGTGTAAATGTGATACTTAATAATTTACTCATATAAGGCACTTTGGCAGCAAATCTTGATTTTGGATTTTACTTCTAAGCTATTTCTAGTCACATTTCTGTTCCAGCTTTACAGTTTACAATGCCGTATTTCCCAAACTGTTTCATTCAATCCCACCTCACCCCATTTACGTTCAATATAGTCAATTTATTCTTATAACTCCCTTAAGATTATCACATTGTTTACTGATCACCAAAATCAAAGGATGTCCTAATACATCATCCTCATGATAAATAAATGTAGCATATAGCTACATTCACATTTTCAGTGACAAAATAATTGCTAGATTTACACATGACTAAACAATAGAGATGTAGAAAATCCTTTTGTTGCAAATGGAACTAGCAGTTGCTGCTCATTTCATATTTTTGCCTAGAAAGCCCATTACAATTAAAACTTCCCCAGTGCCTCCTTAGGGGTATGTGCACCCCATAATGCCTCAATAAAGTAAAAGATTTAACAGCTTCGCCACCACCTTCCTTCATAACTACAAAAGAGTTATATTGACTTCCATTAGATTTTTAAGTGTAAAGTGCTCATACATACCTTACAGATCAGTTGCAAAATTACTACTGTGGTCCTGAAATATCCAATGTGGAAAACTGGTAGTTCCAGATCTACATATCCAAAATGACCAACACAGTCTACCAAATTTTTCCCACATGTTTCACAATTCTTGTCTTTGCTACATATACCCTAAATTACCCAAAAAAGGTGAGAATATTCTGTAGCAAAAGTGAAAACAAGTTGAAGATACATATTGAAGTAGATACAAAACATCTTCATTTTCAAGGGATAAATAGAAACTACAGTCCTAAGCATTAGTAGAAAGTAGTAAAAGTCCAACATCAGAGGCACTTGATATCCCTTGATAAATAACAGGCTAACAATGCTCTCCAATGGAGTTGCCTTTTCAATTGCTTACAAGATGGTGTCTATAAATTTGTATGGCTTCTCTAATAATATAGAACAAAGGTACATTTGACTGACAGAGCTGGGTTTCAGAGATACAGACATGGAATGTCAAATGACCCTCTTAAGTACAGTTAAGGCCTTTTATAATACAAATGAGTTGCAATCAAATGTTACATATTATGAGCTTGTTTAAAACTTAAGTACCATAGATTTTTATCATTTAATAACTTCCCTGTAATACTTCCATACTAACGTTTATCATGTACAACTGACACAACTTCCTATGGTAACAGAATATTCTGATACTGAATATGGGAGATCAAATGATATCATACTATCAAAATTCTCAAATCTGTGTTTGCTGCAAACCAGTTTTGTGAACTTAACATTTATTTACATACCAATTTCCTGTCCAATACACCATAACTGACAGGTGTCCTCACTGGCCCTTGATTGTATAAATCTTTAGATACCACTTGAAGATGCCCTTGTTGTCCCATCTCATTGGGTGATGGCACACCAAATTTAATGCACCCACTGTTGGTATAAAATAATAAGCAGTCAGTATGTGGTCATGATTTATAAATATGGTAGCAAACATATGAAAAGGGAGGCACTGTATTGATGTTCACAGCATTTAAAATATAGATCTATAGTTTTGTTTGGTAACTTCGTATTTGGAACAAGGAGTATGACATATCATTGATGAACAGTGATTCCTTTCTTAAGCTCTGTATCTGTACATGGGGCATACGTAACACCAATTTGTAAAGGCTGAGAGAGCAATTTTGGAAGCTGACCTGATAGGATTTGGATCAAGGGAATCAGCCCCTGATAAAACAGCAGAGGTTGTCAAAATCTGGGAGCAAAAAGCTGCTTTGATGTTACAGGATGAACAAGTGCTTTGGAAAGATCATCAATAAGTTTGGCCTTGCAGGAGGTAGGCCTACAAGACATTGAAGTTGTCATGGGGAAGACTGTAGTGATTCAGCCACCTCTTATATTTACTTTTGGCATATATGCACAGGGTTGTCAAAGCGCGGCAACCTTGACGTCATTACAACACAAACGGAATTGTTCTTTTACGTCATCAATTC
>JAAAKL020014446.1:0-11945 GCA_010016065.2 Carybdea cf. marsupialis auct. non (Linnaeus, 1758)
TGAGTATAATTATGATTATGGTTATGATTGGAATCATAATTATAGCTATGAGTATAATTATGATTATGGTTATGATTGGAATCATAATTATAACTATGAGTATAATTATGATTATGGTTATGATTAGAATCATAATTATAACTATGAGTATAATTATGATTATGGTTATGACTAGAATCATAATTATAACTATGAGTAAAATATTATGATTTGTAATTATGATTATGTTAATTATTACAATTAACATTACAATTCCAGAAGGAATAACAATACTCTAGTCATATAAACGTCCACCATTTTAGCATCAGCTGCTACTTCTGTCAAAAATTTGTAATGTTTACGATTATGCGACTTCGTGAAAGTTCTCAACCTTTAATAACTACTACTGCCAACTCCTAATTTTCTAGAGTAGGAGAACTCTACTCTATCTCAAAGAAAATTCTTTAGCCCTTTAAACAGGATGAGCTCATGGTCCACTCACAATATCTTGAATATTCGATGCCCTGACGTTTTCTGAGTTCCCCTGGGAGTTCGATACGTGAAGACAGATGAATGAATGACAGATGCCTTTATAAAAAAAATTATTTTGAATTTTCATTTCATGTTTAATGCGGCCAATGCATTTAACACGAAATGAATTTACATAAAATCATGTTTGTCTTTGGAATGAGGAGATACTTCATCTGCTACTAAAAAGTGTGTTGACTTTTAGCAAACAGTATGAGCAAAAACATTTTATTTTTGGCCTTTTGGGGGATGGGGTAGTTTTGTCAGCTGCTTGAATCTGATTTTATCTGCAGCATTTAACTCTGACGGAAATAATCCATTTTCTTGAATTGTTATGCTTCTAATTTGTCATTCCAAATCATCTTCATGTTGCAAATGAGAGGTTGATCTCTTACATTCTTAAATTCTCTAAGTAAGACAAAAAGCCGTCGAATAAGCGAATCTTTTGTAACAGTGATAATAACCTTTTTTAACAGGATGAAACATACCGTCCACACATATAACAAAATATCTATTGAAATAAAAAAATTAAAAGACCGCATGTAGCAAAGTAGAAATATTTGATTGATAATTTTTGGTAGGAGAGATTCCCGGAAGAAACTCACGCACCCCTTTTAAATATCCAACTCCCTCAAATATTTACCCCGTTATAAAAATCATTACAAGGTAAATACAGTGTTTATCAAAGGGAATACGATATCCTCTGTGTCATAAGTGGGTTGCCGGTTTGGCTGAATGGCTTTGATCAAATATTTGTACGACATATTTTAGGTATTTTTTAAGAGTGGTAATGGTTTGATGATTTTTTATTAAGTTTTATGGTATCACACAAATCTTTTTATGTTAACAGTTAATGGTTAATAGTTACGAAAAAGATCTAGGCGAGGCTTGATCTGTAAATCGCATACGTTTTGCGCTCTGCAGTTGCACTGTACTGCCTTATGTGTCAGTTTTGGTGTCTTTTTTTTGTTTTGCTTATTCTTGTGTCTAATGTCATGTGCTTAACTCTGACGTATGGTATGTTTCCTAATATAACAGCAGTGTGTGTTGATTTGTAGAAGGTGAAAATTTCACATCTGAATTCTGTCAGTCATGGCAGTTGGGCAACCACGTGATAAGAAGCGCAGTACCCAGTATATACGATAGCAGACGCAAACTGTAAATAAAGCCTAAAGTCAGTGCAGAAATCTTTCAATGTTTGTAAATCGTCTGCCTGTAAAACATTCTGAGAAAATATTTACTCTCTGCAGTGCATGATAAGTGATGTCGAATGTACATTTTTCATTTCATCAAAATGAACATGTTAAAGTGGTTAGGACGGATGGCGCCATTGAAACAAAAATGTATCTGGCTTAAGTAAATCATCTGTTTTTAGGAGCAGGTAGGGGATGGTTATATTTTTTCTGCGCGCATGGTTTTATAATCCGACGAGTACCGTCAAAAATAATAGAGCTTATCATGCTATCTTTTGGTATGGACAGTGTAAGCACAATAAAACTTGGTATAAGCTAGCAGAAAAACAAGGAGATTGTAGTTTCTATGACGTTGAAAGTTTATCCTATGTTTCAGAATTCACGAGCATATGGGTTGTATGACGAGAGCACAGGTGTTTTTTTCTGGTGATGATTTGTGAAAGGGATAGCTTCATGGAAAGGGGCAATGCATAATTTGGGAAATATTTTGGATAGGATACATTGATACATGATATAGTTGGAACAACAAGGATTTCTGATATCATTTTTGACTCGAATACCCACCTGATGATAATCAGCCTTTTGTCGGAGATATACGCTAATTGACTTTAGTACATGTATAATCAAACATCTCGGTATGCGCCGGTAAATATGACTTTCCTTTGCGGTTTAAATGCGTTTTGTATTTCTTCTATTTTGATGTAACTCAACAACTAGGTCGGAATAAGGTCACGTCAATATACTTATTAAATATCTAGGAAAGGTTCGGCTTTTCAGAGGTAAGATAATATAATCTAGTAAGAATGACTGCAATGGGAACTTTTATGTTGTTAAAGTTAATGACCTGCTTTGCGTTTTAGTTGTTAGCGCATTCGAAATTAGTGAGATGAAATTAGTGAGATGAATATGCGCAAGAATCGGACGCACATGCCTGACTCTATCGTCTCCCGCGTAAAATTTATCGATCGTTTCACCTGCCGTTTAAAATAGATTTCTCGTGATTTTTCTGTAGTGCATATTCTAGCTCTATTGAGAGTTCTAATGTTATCTGTGCTTCTTTGATTCATGTTGTATTTGCCTTTCATTCTTTACTGACAGAACATTTTCTTGATAGAGTGATATCAAATTGTCAAAAGCAACTAACTTCTGATACCATACCATACTTTTTAAATTGCTGAGAGATTTGCCACACTTGTATAAGCAAAACTTATATAAATGTATAATCTACATACTGTCGTCTTTACTTTTATTTCTAGCAGTAACAACGGAGTTTGTTTTTGTTTTATTTTAGGTTTGATTAAGAGAAAACCACTTACTCCATAATAAAAGGTCATGAAGAGTGAAATACACATGGTCATGAATTTTTCAAATAGTACTCCGACACTAAGTCCTATAATGAGCAATGGCTCGTCATACGGACTGGTCCTACAAAAGAATGCAAGGACTGCACTTATTGTGTTTTTCATTCTAATTATCGCCATTACCTTGATTGGAAACATACTGTTAGTATCAGTCATTGTTGTTGTGAGAAAACTGCACTCGATAACTCATATTTTTATTATCAATTTAGCAATTGGAGATATTCTTATTGCAACCATGGTGATGCCCTTTGATCTAGATCAGTTGATCAAAATGTACTTTGCTCACGATATTACAACATGTAACCTGACTAATACCATCTTTTTACTTTCGCTTCCTGGATCCGCATTGAATCTTTGCCTTTTAACCATCGAAAGATATCTTACATTACGTTTTCCGTTATCAAGGATGAGACTCTTCACAAAAGGAAGGATTGTAACTGTGTTAATATGTTCTTGGTTGTATACAACAGTGACTGCTACGCTGCCCTTGATGGGATGGCGGCCAAGGAAGACTCGGGTTCTGCATGGACAGTGTGCGTTCAGTTTCGACAGAGGATATGCTATTTTTATGCTGACTTGCAATTTTATCCTTCCTTTGTTAATCATATTAGTGGTCAATGTACAAATATTTTCAATTGCTAATCATCATGCAAAGAGACTCCAATCAACAACGTTAAACCAGAGACGGCGCGTGAGCATGATTTCCATTGGAGCTAATATTAAAGCTGCTAAAAGGATTCTACTCCTGGTCAGCCTTTTCTTGCTCTGCTGGCTTCCCTACATCATAATGGTAATTGTCAATGTAGTTTGCAATACTCACAGCTGCATACCTCGTGAATTGTTTTGGATGTTTAATGCCCTTAACTATTCAAATTCAGCCATGAATCCCATCTTGTACGGCTTACTAAACAAAGAGATACGTAACGCCGTAAAACTAAGATTCAGACAAACCATTCTGAAATTTGGAAATGGTAGCAGTGGGTATAAATACAAGGCATCAACTGCAGCCAATGGCAGTGTGAGTCGGTACAAAAGGGATTACGAGAGTAACGAGGAAGTGCAAGAAAGTGCATTGTAGCATCATTCCATAAATGCCATAAAATGTTGGGTATCAGTGGCAATCGACAAGTGAAACTCTCCAGTGTCAAAGTCATCCAGTCACACTTGGCTATGAAATGATAAGGGATAGCTTTTGTAGCAGACAAGCTCCTGACGCATGATTACGAGGCTGTGAAAACATTGCCCTCTAAACAGGGCTGTTCTACTAGACATATCCATAGATTAGGGACTATAATGGTGATATTGTAACGAAGTGAGATGTATAAATTACTTTCATGACTGCATAAGGAATCTGTTAAACACCTTCGCTGGTAATAGCTTTCATAGCATCTATCATCAACAATGTCCACTTTTTTTATTACCAGTGGAAAAAAACAAAACACATTGGCAAAAGACTCCTCAGTCAGGAACTCAACACGTGCCGATGCTATCACTAATTAGAAAGCAAACTTAACAATCTCCTTCGAGTAATTATATGATAGAAAGGATTTTTAAATGGTTTTCTATTAACTATGCAATCGATCGTGGAAACCTTTGGAAACTTTCCTTTTCACGAAATTTGTTGCCTTCAATATCTGGACATCTAGCGTATGCAAGCAATGAGAAAAGATCAAAATTCATTCTGCTCGAGATAAATGACGTCTGTGAATTGTAAAAAAGATTGCAGTTTGGCATAGGCAGACTTTGTGCTTTTGTGGAAGGATCCTGACAAATGTGTACAAACAATACTAAATACTTTATTTAACTAAATCCAATTGCTCATTCGACACAACTATGTAGCCTTCAAAATCCTCATATGCACAACTGGATGGATCCATCATTATTGCAAGTCAAGTTTCGAGTTTTGTATTGTAGATTATCTTTCCCGAATTTTCAAACGTGTATTCGACATTTTAAGACCTTCGTCTCCTAATAGGTTTCATAGGTTTTAATAGTTCTTACTTTTATCTATTTAAACATCAAGTATTCCCAGTGCGTAGTTTTTTGTTTCTATTTTAGAAACATGAGATGTCTCTAGAAGTAGCCATCTCTTGTTTAAGCTTGTTGGTGAATCTGTTTGTGTATAAAAATTAGCAATTCTTGGTTGCAGTGACGGTACGAGTGAGGTAAAGGGTCGGTGTTTTGCAGGGGTCTTAAAGGCATACATTCATCACATATTCAAGCAATCAACTTATGACGTATAGTTTCAAAGCTAAACAAATGGTGTAATACTTATGTGTATAGACTAATTGGCCCTTACTTTACATATTCCATATTGATTACTTAAGTCAATAGCCTATCAAGTCATTGGCTCTGTGCATGGTCTTCAAACAACAGTGCGTTAATAGTGTTTTTCAGCAACAGGTCGTTACAGTAAACTAGGAGGAGTAAACGTTAGTCTTAAGCTTAATGCATGTAACTACGTAGTAAATAGTACAAGCATGTATCTCTTGCCTGTCGAAGTTTCTCGAAGCGCAATTATTGACACTTTGTTTAATGTTGGCATAAAACCTGAATCCTTACCATCACTATCCTATTATTAGAAGATAACATACGACCTATACAGTGGCTGTGGTACATACGCCTGGCTATAGGAGTAAGACCAAGCCCTGACACATAAAATCATCATAACACTGATGAGAGACAATAACAAAAATCTATCAAACCCAGACTCGATACGATATACAATGAGATATCAAAAGCCTTAATTAACCGTTCACGGAGGAGTCGACGAGGTTACTCTCATTGTAAGACGAACTACAAATATCTGAGCTTGTATGAACGTTGAAGACCGTTTCAATATAAGTGAAGGCCTCGTAAACTTAGAAATCATAAAATTAATATCAGCGAGCAATGTCTTTTATTTAACGCTAACAAACATCAGGATGTAACGTCAAATGGATGATTGTCGAGTAGATTGCATTTTCCACAATTTCCTATAATGATATTTCATTTTTGGTCAGCTTGTTACATCATATTCCAAATTTATCTGATGAAATGGGACTTTATAAGCAATTTTCTACGGTGTGCTCCTCTTAAATATGTCTGTCGCGTTTTCTTACTATTTGGCCTATAGACTGCATAAAATATAAAACAAGCAGACAAAATACCGTCTTTTCAGGCGAGCAAGAGCAGAATTTAAATATTGTTAAAGAAAGAGACACCAACGCACTCACCCGTCGAGTTATTATTGTATAATTCATAGTCATACTGAAATCTATATTTGAAAAAACGTACAAATCCTAATCGTTGATACAAAGAGACCAATAGTACTCGAAGAGCTTAATATCTGTCTGGTGGGTTAAAAATATAGACCTATTCGCTGCATATTTGGTTTGTTAAAATTTTTGTAGTTGGAAGCAGCCTTAAATCAAAAGATATAACTAGTCTTATTCGTGTTAATGCAGTTAGAATGTATTATCCCTATTTATCAGCCCTTGCCAATTATTTCCAGAGAGTGTTAAAATAATAGTTAAAATAAAATGGGAGCTCAAGAATGATTATTTTCAAGATGTGATTGACGAGTACTTAATAGGAGAAAGTCTTTGATATAAGGCTACCTTTCAGCATTCTCAGATACTTCGCATTTATTTAAGGTCAAGGAGAAAAAATGTGATTTGATATATTTGAAATATAGCGCAAACCGAGTCGTTAGTATCCTTTGCCAATGTAAAAATAATTTCAAGGTAAACTCACGTGTTGTTAGCATCAGTAAACATATTAACAATTACAAACAGGCATCGTATTATTGAACACAGTGCATACACAGACAAGAATTAAAATGCTATGTTTTATGGGCGGTATTGCAGGTTCGTCTGGTGTCTCTTCGTCTAAATCTTGCTCGTTTCTGATTTTAACGGTGAATTTCGAAACTAAAAGTTATGCCCAACCATAAGACGAAGATTGGCAAATATTAAAGGTTTGGTAGTCGCTTTGACTAAACTCTTGCCCTATTGGCGATTTATTGATCAAGCTCATAACAATGCATGCAAAAGTTACCCATGGCGTCTAATAGAGGTGGGATTTAGGATAATTTGGTAAACGTTACGTCGTTCTGGTAAGTCTGTTAGCTGGTGTTTGGCAATTTGTGATAAGGTACCCGCATATATATATATCCTAAACTTGACATCAGGGCTTCTTACATAAAGTTTACTCACTAAAATATTTTCCCGTGCTGAGCACTAGCAAATTACTCTAAACAAATGCGCGGGCAAATGATGCCGAATGACGATGTCAGTGTATCTCATTTCTTTACCAGTTTTTTTCTTTACTGATACGCGTCTTAATTTCATCAGATTTAGTTGTTTGCGTTGTAACAGCATTTCTGTAAGCAAAATGTATATTTAATGTTAGAAAGTTAGGAAATTTAAAGCTCAAATTTGTTAGGACATTAGGAGTAGGCTCGGTTGAGATATCCACGGTCAGTGGAACTGTACTAAGAGTATCCATTTGTTAGAATGTACAGTGTTGCAATTCTAATTTACCTCATAGTTTAAGTGCTGCATACTCTACAGCTTTTTTCCAATCGACTTCATGAGCCTTGCAGAGAACTAAATGTTGTTGTTTACATTTCCTTTTCAGTCGTCTTCTAACTTAGCAAATGGCTTATTTTATACTTGAGCTCATTTTAAATGCATCGTTTAAACCACTATCAATTTTCAATGAAACGAAAAAACGCCCAGTAGGGAAGCAACACTCGGTAAACTGTTTTTTTGATGTTGTAGCAGTTAAATCTCCCTGTGAAGTGTCTTTTCTCGCAATACAGAACTAGCAAAAATAAGCAGATTATTTACTTCCTTTAAGATGACGTTCCTAATGTTGTGAGTGCAGAGCAATCAACGCAGTCGTTACGACAGCTTAAACTATATTATTACGAAGATTAATTGCTAAAATGTGAGATTGCTGTAAGAAGAGTCCGAATGTAGCCGATTATAAATTTTGAGCCGCAGTTTGGTCTGATGTCTCGCTTCCTATTGCAATCAATTTGTAAAGATTAGAACTGATTTGATAATGGAGCTTGTACATGTGATATCATTCTGACGCAATGCCGGTTATTGCTAACGTATGTTGCCCGTCATTGTCAGAACATCTATTTTGCCTTTAGGGACACGTTGTCTAATCTAATACAATGCTACACTAATAGTTAAATTTTGAAAATCCCGTCCTATAACTATCAAAACCTTCCAAGCCAAGCCACTTGAATAGTAAATATATTTCGTTCGCTCTACAAGGGCAGGTAGTCAGTCAGGATCCTGGTTTTGGAGGGCGGAGCAAATGAAGTTTTATGAGAAAATTTGTATTTTGGAAACAAACGTTCGGCGGGCGTAAGAGGGAGAGAGATGTTTTCTTTTTAGCTAGAAATAATGAGGGAACTAGTACTATTTCATGAAGGGCGATTGAGAAGGTAAAAACTCCCCGAAAACGGACGTTTGACCGTTTTAGTTTCAATAACACTTAGTCGGCGATTTCTTCTCCAATCGGGTAAAGTCATTCCTATACTGTAGTCCCTAACTACAATGTCTGCAATATGCATCCCTTATGTTTTTAATTGTGGAAGCATAAGTTATACCCTATTATTTAAAGGCCATTTACTAATACAGTTGGACGTCCCGAAAGCTGGTATACTTCAAAAGAGCGATAACAGCAAGGCCGATGAGACAATGGTAACAAATATCCCACAACAGAAAGCAGGTTGAGTGCATAAATGCATGTCAAACAATCCGATATATACATAAAAATAGAAAATTAAGTAGTAAGCTTTATGCCAAAGAACATTTTAATTAGAACTCACCAGAACGTCGGGGAACGATCTATAGCAGTTCAGTTTAAAAAACGTAAAACACGACAAAAGTAAACGTATAGTCATACTTTAAGACAGCCCTTGTATACATCTAGCTGCTTGGCAGATAAATTTCTACCATAATCTAAAGTTATGTAATTAAGGGGACTTCTTGCAAGGATGTTAGACTTCTTTGTGAAACAAACATTCGCATTACTTTATGTGTCTAAAACGGTCAGAATGGACTGTATATATAAACGAGATGCTTAGAGCTATGAATGTCATGTCATAATGATAGGAAACTCATTTTTTGGTGTCCTCGAAGTGTTTGGTTATGCTTTACGGCACTACGTACGATTCCGTTGTTGCCTTGCTACGTAATTGTCAACAGTAGAATAACTTTCGACCTCTATTACCAGTTGACATTTCCTTAATAAGTTTCGAATTATAAGACCTGTGAGAGTTTTAAGTTCGGTACGGATACGACAATGCAAGAACTCTAAGAGATTTCTTTTAAGTGAAATATGCATTTAGTTTCGTTTCACCAGCCTCTCATTCATTAAAATTGGGTTCGCTAGTTTAGTCTATTCCAAGATACACAAACTGGATTTTTACATTACTGGACGAAACAACTGTTACTGAGAAACGATAGTATTCTCAAGATATGCCTCTGATTGCCTAGCGTGGTTAATAGTTCCCATGCATTAATTGTCATTGATATTAAAGAACATAATCAAATGAAAATGCAGTTTTGTTTAGGGTACGTTTAATTTGATCGATTATTGAAATTTAAAATACAAATGCATATGTATGTATCTATCTATATATATATATATGTTAATACAAATACAATAGATAGTAGTGACAGTGACTATTTGAAGTAGCAACATGACTATCAAGTTCCTTGTTGTGTCAGAATAAACTCTTCGTCTACTCATTATGAACCTTTATCATGAATTAGTAACTTATGTACATTGTGAAAGTATTTAATATTTCTTTCGTCTTGTATAGTTATCTTAAATGGATGTTGTCGGCAGGAACATACTTAGAAAAATAACATCTAATGGTAGTTTTTGTTTCATTCTACGACTACATTGTTATTCACACGGCACTTTGCGTTCCCTTACTTGCTTACTTATTTACTACCGGTTATCCCTTATTTTCTGTTGAAAGTTTTGAAAAAAATCATAATCACCGAAGATGTTTCGACCCATTCAATCATATAATAGCAAATTCGATTCATAATTATTCCTACTGAAACCTATACATAGTTTTTCAAATAGCAATATGATAAACCCTGGTTGTTACTTTAAGATCACTAATTTTGTAACCCTCCACCTAAAATTTTACCTAAAGTTACAATAAAGATGTTCTCTTATAGATCAACTAGTATAGTTACACAACTTTAAACCAGTGAGATTGGTTTAAATAATGTTGTCTAATACAACCAAATTATTGTATTTGCCAACATCTATCTCTGCGCTGTAGCGAATGGAAAAAGCGGAGTAGTATCGTAAGTAGCTACGGCTTCAAACTCGTGTTTACTTCGTGACGAAGGCGTGCGGCTGACCTGTCCAGTGATTTTTATCACCCCAAAAGATCTGTTCGAGTGCAGTAAACGTGTATTATGGCGTCAGTTGTCTATTATACACACTCGGTAAGAAACAAGGTAGTTTGTCATCATTCACCCCTTGAACGTAGATAAAGACAGTTTATTTAGACAAAGCCTACATTCGTAAACAAATACTTTTATGGTTCTTACAAATTCCCAGAGCGGATTATGAATCACTGACAGTGATGACTTCAAATGCAGATTTTATTCTGTATCTTGTTCTTTTCCCTACTTTGATTAAGCAGCACGTTTCTTCCCGTATTTAACAAGTATCTGCTCCTACAAGAAAACATTCACCTCGGGTCTTAAAAATCCAAAGACAATATTAAGCAATTTGACTCTGCAATAAGGCAGTACTGGCATGAAAACCCGTACTGCGCGAAAATGTATTATAGGCAAAGCTAGATTTGTTATTTAATTGGCCGTTCTAGAATTCGTTCACATCAAAGGTAGAAAAGCGTCGCTTTGTAGACAAAATAGAATATACTTTTTCATTGTAACTTTCGGTTCACCATTCAGCTTCACAGAAACTGATTGGTCAAAACAAAAACAATCTGGCAGACACATTTCTGATTAGCTATTTTGAAAACAAAGTTGGGTATAACATTTTTTCAATCTCTCTTCAATTTCATACTCTGAAAATTTGTACTCTGAGGAGTGTCAAACAAAAAGCAATTAAGTACTATAAAGAATTCTCTACTTGGTCCAGTCTTACTTTGTTATCTCTCATTTACATCTCTCCTCTTCATCAACTGTGCATTCTAAGTTTTCAAACTATTTATGATTATTGTTACCTCTCGGGTCTTAGTAACCTACGAATTTTTGGTATCAATCATGATTTGATATTTTTCAAGTACTTCATTAACTCACAGCATCTTCCATTCGTCCATCGCTGTGCTCAGAATGAGCCACCACTGTTTGGTCATCAGCAAGCCCTTCCAGTTTCCACTAAGCTATCCCTCACCATTACTCCTTATTAAGCCAATTCAGGCTGCACCCACTTACACATGAAGGAAAAGTTTCGATTTTCTATATTGTTCTGTTTATATGTTTAAAAAAAAATTTCATAATTTTTGAAAAAAAACCATTTTAATTTCTATTTTTAAGTTGTAAAATATGTAGGCCTATGTTCCACTTATGGAACGTTGAAGTAATTATTAGAAGTACATTTGATGAATAATCGATTTCTTTAAGAGTAGCGTTTTGAACAATTAGATTGTTTCCCAAGCACCTGATCAACAAATTTAGGAGGTTAAAGCATAAGTACAAGACATTATTGAGATATTTTTCCATACGAAAATTAGGAGGAGGTCAGAGGGGGCCTGGGGGTGATTTGGATGGTCCTTGATATGTTGCGTAAGATGCAAATGACTTGAATGTAGCAAAACGCCAAGGAGAAGACAGATATTTCATATGCTACTTTTTCGTCACATATCAAGAAAAATTTACAAACC
>JAAAKL020014447.1:0-11944 GCA_010016065.2 Carybdea cf. marsupialis auct. non (Linnaeus, 1758)
ACATTGTACATATCATTCTCACTGTTTTCACCCATTACGACGGGGACAGCAAGATTTTATAGGAGTGGAACTGGTACAACAACAGCACAAACATAGTCAACATACTAAGAAAAAGGAAAGAAACCAGAAAAAAAGAGGAAAGAAAAGGAAAGGGAAAGAAATTAAACAAATTAACTAAATAAATTAAATAAATAAATCAAATAAATAAAGATAATTTACACCAAGAAAAAATAATAATAATAATAATAATAATACTCTATCACAAAATTGCGCCCAGCTGCGAGGGCCTTAACTAAAACTGCCGGTCTGTTATTGTGTAGAAGGAGAGAGAGAAATAAAGTCCAACCTCAATGAAAACGGGCACACAAGATTTCACGAGTAGTTTTAGGGAACATACCTTAGCAAGTCCACTCACATCTACTACCACACGAACAAAGAAACTTGCATCTTGAATTTTTGTCAACTTGTACTCAGCCCAAATGTATACTTCACCGTAAACCAAATTCCAAAAGTTTCCCCATACCAGAATTTCCATGGCTTCTAATGTAAAGTTGAAATAACAGTAGGCTTCAATGCCAAATATATTGGCGTATCCCCTGAAGAAAATCTAAACAAATTAATGAAAGGAACAAAATATAGATAAGAGGGGAAGACCTGGAATAATAAGTTTACAAAGTTGCCATTATAAAGTGCAATTTCTATAATTGTTAAACAAAAAGATATGATAAGGTGTATCTGATCGGCATCTTATTCTGCCCTTTTCAGTATCGGCCTGAAAAAAGCACGTGTGCTACTCCCAAATAATGAATAAGTAGAAATATGACAAATATTTCTAACATCTATCAACACTGATGATAAAAGTAAGAATACAGAACTAACTTTACAGGAAAACGAGGTAAGCGAACTTCTGATTGGCTATTTTATACGATAATAATTGTCTCAGACAAATAAGTCAATGATTCAGAACAAGTGGAGAATAAACTATATCTTTGCCATACTCTAGAATAATTGACAAAGAGACTGCCTTGGCTACTTTGGCTTCGCCCCATTAGCCCACTCACACCTACAAAAAACCAGATGCAATGGTTTACGCCCTTAGTGCCATTTAACAGTTTAAGGTGGCAGAAGAGAAAATGGCAGAAGTTTTTTTTATCTTAATCTCAATTTTGTTATATAATGGAACATGTTTTGGGGGGTTTTTTTGTTTGTTTTTTTGTGGCATACTCGATTTCGAGCGTAGTTTATTGCCCAGCAAAGGTGAGCGTTGTCCTGGGGAGAGAGCACATTTACAGGGGTGGTCTCCACGGTGAATAGACCACGGTGGCTCTAATGGAACATAACGTGTTTAAAATATCTTCAGTATTTACAACATAAAAATGGATAGGGTATGATAACAAAACATTTGTTATTTAGGTATTAAACGTTGCAGTTAAAATACTTCGTCTTTAAGCTCAAGAAAAATACGCTTATTTTTGAACTTAGAGGTTGACGGTACTTAACATCCGGAAGTTGACAAGTACCTACACAAAGTTTGGAGGTCCATGGTTTGAATAAAGTTTTATAGTAAATTGTAGCTGAAGCTTAAATTCAAAGCTGCAAATGTTTAAGTTTAGATAAACATAAAATTAACGGCAATGAACTAAATCAGAAGTAGTTAACCTGATTTGCACCAAAAATAGATTTATTCTTTATTCTAGGGTCTTTTTAGTAAGTAGACATTTCAAGCTATTTGTAGGTGACTCTTTCTTAGGGATAATTATGACTTCATCATAAATAAATCTTTGTTTCGGTTATAACGGTTAAACTGATTTTAAAAGCATCGACTGTTTTAAAAAAATGGCATATCATATGGTGTTAAAATCAATTTCGATCAACTCTGAAAACTTTGCCACCACTCTGTTTCTATGCTGCCGGTTGCTACGTTTGAATTGACTAAACCATGGAATTCCATACAACCAATTATCATTTTATTTGAGCGGTGTTTGCACCTACATTGATTTTAACAGGACGATCCATAGGTTGGTGTCACTGGATTGATTTCTGAAGGAACAGATTAGTAGCTAGATCCTGTTTGAAACCAAAACGGTATCTGAGATAGCCATAAACCGCTTCTAGTCTCTCTATCCCTTTGTGTTTCGGAAAATAGAGCTGCATAAAAGCAATAATAAAATAGCTAAAAAAGGTTAATCAGTACGGTCTTCATCACATCATATCTGTATATCTCATTGCAAGCTACAACAACAACATTTAGTGAGTTGACTTAACATGACGCGACTTCAACGATAGATCAAAATATTCTTAAAGGTGATACCTTCCATAGTGTGAATCTTCTTCTTTTGAAATTATCTAAAAAATTATCTAAAAAATATGATCTGTGAGGCATTTCCATGTATCAGTTTGCCAAGAAAATACAACTTACCATCACATAAGGTTTCTTAATGGAAGCCAGAAATCCAGTAGGTTTACGGTAGTGGAACTGAAAAATCGGCCCTAATCTTGTCGTAGTTTCATTTCGAGTGATGCGTATATGTTTCCCAATTAGGACGGGATCTACTTCTCCATGGATATAGATTTCCTGCAAGAAACGTAATTGCAAATATGTTCAACAGAACCTTTTTACTGATCAAGAAGGTGAAGTGAGTAGGGAGAAATCATCACAACACAAGATGTAAAAATATAGGGCCTGCGAGACGCACGTGGATGATGCTCATGGTGATGGTAAGGATAACGATGATGATCGTTAGCAAAGAACATCCTTATCATCATTGTCATTGTCCTTACCATCATTATCTTTCTCATCGCAGTCAATGTTGTCCTCATCCTTCTCATTGCTACAGTATAATCTCCTTGAGTTAGCACCCGTTTGGAGCGTAGCCACACACAACTTCAAGGAAAACCCTTTTCCCGTTGCTTCCTTGGCAAGTAGCTGTCAAAATGACTATCTTGCATATCCTAAAGGTTGTCCTTAATTTGAATTTTTGATTACTATCAGTTTAAAATTGTCAACATGTGTAAGAAGTCGTCGGATGTGATGAGTGTGTGTAAATGTTAAAGAAGAAAGGTAGGTCTACTACGATACTACTCTGAGGGATACCACCATGCAAATAGAGATTTGACAGAAAAACACATTCGGTTCCTAACTCTGTCTGACTGTTGATGAAGTTCTTACGGAGTTACTAAGTGATATGAAGGAGAAGCTCAGATGTTTAGTTCGTTTTTAGTAAAGTTTCAGTTTTGTGGCAGTGGAAAGCTCTTGTATTGGATAGCTTTAGACATTTGATAGACTGTTAAATTGTGCAGTACATATTTGAAGAGGTTCCAAAATTTAACCCAACACGTTTAGGATGGGGTCTGATTACTTCCCTCGAGGCAATCCGGTTCCCATTCTGTTCTTCAGAACCTTTCTTCCAGAATGTGTTCTTGTTGAACCCGTTTACCTCACTCTGGTTGTCATGATTACCTAAGCCAGAACAAGAGGAATGTTTAGATACCTCATGTCGCTTCGGTATCCTATGACAGCAAAGAATCATGCCCCAAAATCCCTTTAAAACCGTATAAGCGCCTCTAGTTGGGCATACTTTGTATAATAGGTTTACACTATTCCACACAAAAAGCTATCCGCTACCAAAAATTTTGTGACCATGATTGCACTACATTTAAAGAGAATTAAATATTTTCTTTTTACTCCAAATTAGAGCAGAAATGTTTTGTACAACATTATTTTAAACATTTATCATAAACAGTTACGCCTCGTCTCACAATAGTAGTTGTAGCGATTTCGGTTAGAAACTCATGGAAAGCAATGTTTTTCTCCTCTTATCATCAACCTTTATTTATTATACATTTTATTTTACGGAAATGAAAGACAGGGAATAGATCCCTGGTATCTTTTTTAACATATTTTTTCTAGCCCTATTAGAAGTTGTCCTACCTCAACGTCTTCCGTATATAATTTCCGTATATATAAAATTGTATATAATTTCAATGCTATTTTTATCTGATATTTAGCTGTCTTTGGTGTTATTTCTTCTCCTGCCTGTAGTCAAATTTCCATCTCTGTCTCCTATAATCGCTTTAAAAACGTTGATTTCTACTCATTTTTTGATTGCATAAAACCATCGTGCCATTCTCACAACCACTTCCTCTCCCCTTTCACTTTTATCTCAAAGATGAAGCCGTCGCATTTTGACGAATCTAAGGCAACTAAATCATGCAACTGAGTAGCTTCATACTTAAGTCCGGTCTTCCCAGTTTGTTCGACTCTATAGTAATCAGTTCAGTTAACTTTAATAGGAAAATCCAGCTTGAAAGGCCCTTTGCATTAAATCTATGTAATTTGTCACATACCTTGGGTGAAAATCTGATCTCGGTAAAAATTTCATAACCGAGTAAATTGAGTGTTCCCTTGAACCTGATCCCTTCTGCAATGAAGGGTCCTCCGGCAACTCTTAGATCGATGGCTCCTTGCTGAGCAAAAGAAACCTGAATAGCACAAGATAAGGAATCAGTTAAGAATTATTAAGCATTGTAAAGGAAGTCATAGTCATTTATGTAACCAAGGAATGGTTGGAGAGGGCATATGATACTTCTTTACGCGAGTATTGCACACTGTAAGCGGAGAGGGGAAGTCAACGGCCTGATTTTCATGATATAATTATAGCGTTGGCGGAGAGAAGCTTTTCAATATATGTCTGAAAGATCATCATCATACTTGAAACTTGAGATAACTGAATTTGTTATTTTATGTGACAACAGCCCTCACACGTTCATAACAAAGGAGCACCCCCTTTGCAGGAGTACTAATGATGCCAAATATATGCACTCTACCTCAGTATTAGGCTTAAATGTCAGCTCCATGCATAGTCGGTATTGTCTCTTGGGCTTTAAATACCATTGTCTTTACTATACACACCCCTCTATAAATTATGCATATCAGACGGACCCCTTATTAAGAGAGTCTTATTTCAGATCATACGTCTGCTCCATTTTACAGGTGCCCCCTAAATGAGACTGATTTCCGCTCCTGGTATGATTTGTCCAGCTATCTACCACCTTCCTCTATGATCACTCCTTATTTGCATTTGTATTACCGTTACAACCTTTCATACATGCATACATTTATGTAAGATAATCACAATATCAAACGTAGAGTACATCGAACAGCTAAATTTGTCTTCAAATTCAATTTCCCTCCTTTGTAGTTTACATCAAACAGGAATCATTTTAAAACCATCAGTATAACCTTTAACTATATTTTACCTACCTGTAATCCTTTAGGAAAACCTGACTCGGCCACTCGTTTTGGGAGACTTGCCTTGGAGTGAGCCATTCTAAACATTTTCCCGATTGTCAATGCGGAAATATCACCAAAAAAGTAGCTGGAGGGCATTCCGACACCAAAGTAGATGCGGATGCGCAAACAGTGACCCTGCGAAAATGAAGAGCCGGTGTTATTGGTAATTAAAGTGCAGCAAAAACATTTTATATTAATGGGCAGCTAAACACTGTAAAGAGAAAGTTAGATCAATACGAGCCGCTTTATTACAGACAATGTCAGGGATGAGTTTTATCTGTTGACGTCCTCGTAATTTGGTTGTTTCAATTTGATGATAGTTTCTCCCAATTTGATGATAGTTTCTAATATTTTTTGATATATTTAGAAAATGGTACTAGATCGTTTATACAAGTTTGTACCCCCTCTAATATAGACCGGTAA
The DNA here is from genome assembly GCA_010016065.2 of Carybdea cf. marsupialis auct. non (Linnaeus, 1758). Classification (NCBI taxonomy): domain Eukaryota; kingdom Metazoa; phylum Cnidaria; class Cubozoa; order Carybdeida; family Carybdeidae; genus Carybdea; species Carybdea cf. marsupialis auct. non (Linnaeus, 1758). Next base: position 5,717 of record JAAAKL020014447.1, read on the forward strand.
TTAACTATGCATGATAAAGAAATAAACCAGAAATGTAGTAAATTTAGATATTGGTGTACCGTACTTATAACCCTAGAACCACAACTGATTATATGCTTTGTATTTCCACTAAGTAGAACTTGAGGTGTTAGTAATAAACTGAAACCCTGCTTTCTTTAAGTTACTCATTGCTCTATGTATGATACACACATATCTTATCTTTTCATACCCAATCTGCAGAGAGAACGTGCCCTTTGTGAGCTAATCAATGCAGAACAGAGCGTCGAGACAATATTTCCTATGTAGCTAGCAATATATTTATACATGGATAACAAAACTGTATAAAGGTAACAGAGAATATAAAAATATCCATATTTTATTCGACGATGTGTTCACATGTTTTAGATAAAGAACTATCTTACATCGTTGGCAAAGTCTGCTTCATAGATGCAATTAGCACCAAACTCAAGAGTCCCGCCGAATTGGAAACCAGTTATGGGAAACGGTTCTCCAATAGTTATCGTCAATCTAAGAGAAGAAAAACATAAGAAAAAAAATGCTCATCCTCTCTACGTTTTTGGTATTTTGAATAATACAGTGGATTCTCTCTAAAGGTATGCAAGTTGGATAGCATTGAAGAGTAAATGTTGCTCGTCTAATTTTGCTCCAAAATTGGTGATGCTGTTCACCTCAATTTGCTCCAAATTTGTGATGTTGTTCTTTACACAATTGTCCTTATCTATACTATTCATTATATCATTCAAAATACATTAACATGTTCAAAATGCTACCTTCTACATTTACGCGATCATTGTCGATTACAAACTGGAAGGAAGAGCAGAAAATGAGAAGCAACCCAATTCGTTGTAACCCTAGAAAATTCGGAGAGAAACTAGACTTCGTCGCAAAGAAAGATCTAATGTCATGGCCTAACGCTTCAATTACAACTTAGACTGTCAGATAAGTGTTGTTTTGGCCAATCAGTGTCCGTTGAACTGAATAGTTAATCAAAAAGGCCCCATGAAAAGCCAAATCCTATCTGTCTACCAAGTAACGGTTTCTTGCTTTTATGAAGGCTGCTGTTCTTTGGAAGAGTCATGTAACTCAAAACCCTGGACTCTTCGAAAATGTATACGGATGACTGCTTCCATATCATTGATAAGTTTGGGTCTGCCCTCACTTGGCCATTCTGGAATCATGTCGTAGTGACAGGCACATAGTGCTCTTTTTTCGGTGCATTCATCTACAAATTATAAAATCTGTAATAATTATATAAATTATTTCCCGATTATCACCAAATAGGATTCAAAAAGTTACTTATTTCCTTAGAATTAGACAATCTGATATATTTTAATAATTCCATAAAGAAGTCATAAGACATTAGTCTTCCCTGTATTTAAACCAATAACTTCATACCACAATGCCATTGTATAGCTATTGTCAGTTACCCTAAGTTAATGTTTCCTATAGCCAACCAGGATATTCCAAATGCATTTCTCCACATTCCTCTCATGTACAGCTGCCCTGTGACGTCAAGTGATCCAAGTTTGTGTTTAATCAAACCACCAATCACTAAAGAAGATCCAACTTTGATGCCGTCAACAATAACATCGCCAGGAATAGGGAATTTGATTTCCGCCTTAAAGCCAAGTATTGGTCTTGATTTATTTTTTACCTATTGATAATGAAAAGGTACATTGATCGTAATGGTAATTTTAAACGATAGAAATCTAATTCTCTCTTTATTTGAGATCATCCAGAACAGGCACCAATGTCTTGACCTTCCCAAAAATTGAGGTAGGAGAGGGACGACAGCAAAAGGTATGCTGCAAATAATTTTGCATCAAAGCAGGTAAGTAAAACTTAACACTATAAAAGAAGTTAAATATTATGAGGGGTTGTTCCCCCAATTTTTGAGAGAGTCGAGTCATTGGTGCCTATTCTGGATTGGTGCCTGTCCCGGACGAAGATGTGATGGACTTGGGAAATCACAATTTATTTTACATAAAGGAAAACATCTATATTATTGGAAGGATATGATTGTAAAACACATTAATCTTTTATTCTCAATATCAAGATATAGTGTGATAATTAGAGCTTTCACTCTTTTACATTTCTGACAATTTCACTCCCACGTGCACTAATATATAGAACTAAGCAAATGTCTTCTTCGTGTCTTAATCGTTAATATCGAATATTGTTCGGATGAACTTAATCCGGTATAACGGTGTCAAACCCAATTGTCAGCTGCAATACATAGAATGGAACTGTGTGATTGGATTGATATATCTAGAAGAAGACTAGCCACCGCCACCACTACCACCACGCCACCCCCCTACACACACACCCGAATGCAAAGAGATCAATGACCTGTGATGTCCGTAAAGATGCAAGAGGGAGGATTCGTAACAGAAAGGAAGTCAGGTATGACTTTGTAAATGCCATTCCTGAAGTAAAGTTTTAAATTTCGAAGATCTCTTTGATGAGGAAAAGCTGTTTGACTCCATAAATAGGCGTTTACTTTAAGTATTTGATATAATTTGTAAAAGAACACAAAAGATTGAAATATAACACACTACTAATCGAGATCTGAAAAATTCTGTCCTGATACGACAAAGTCCATATGCGTATACGCATGCGTGTAATAAAAGAGAAAATAAATGTATCAATCAAATGTTCTGTTTACGCAATTATTGGAATGGGCTTTAATTGTACCCCTAACACTCTTTTAGTACTAAACTAATTTACATTACACTAGCGTCTAACAACAGCATAATCAAACATGTATAAAATAGTCTAGTACCAAGCCATCAAAGTTACGATAGTTTTCATTACCATCGTCCTAAAGAGTGGAAACTACTTAGTGTTTGCACTCTTAAGAATCAAAATTCCCTACGCAGAATGGCTCAGAACAAAGGATGGCCTGGAATAGTTACGTACTCGTGTAAACAGTGTCGTAGGTTCAATGTCAATCGCTTAACATCAAGACGCTTCATATTTCTACCCCTTCTCTAGTGTTTTAACGGCACTATATCTAAGCGAGAAATCATAACAAAGGATCTTTTACAAAAATGGTGAGATATTATTATCTTATGGGTTTTTTTAATTTACGTACAACTTACCTCTACCCATAGCTCAAGCTTCCAAAAATAAACGTCTCCAGCAATGTGAATTTTGTAAAACCCGGCTGTGATCTTGTAGTATTTGGATCGTATATTGGCAGCCATTCGAAATGCAGCGCTTGGCCCAAGAATTCTCTTGCAAATTTGACAAAAACTACTTCCTTTACAGTCTTTCGGCAAACTGATCTACGATGTGATGAGTAGCGGCAAAATATCTTCCCAATTAAAAAAATCTCTTCTGATTTTCAATAAAAATAAAAAATGTCTTTAGTAAGGATGTTACATACAAAATAATTACAAATGAGCTCAACGGGCTATCTTAGGAAAACGATACGCCTCCCAGACTGTATATTCACAGCCCACTTAGATTATTTTTCACTATACACTTGTACGTCTAGCACATTACTACGCTTTGTGTAGTTACTTGTTAATATTGATCATGCGATTCAGAAGGGTTGGACATAATACTTCTTCCGGAAAGGAAAAACATCTTTTGAAAAACAGAGAAACAAAAGACGTTCAACTGAAGCACAGGAAGCATTCAGCAGGGTACAATCAGAATAAATTTAATTGAGTTAACTCCTCATCAGCACAAGAATGTTATGGTCTTTCTTTGATTGTGTAAGAAATCAAACTTTCGGATGTACAAAATTCAGCAAAATGCATCTTTTAAAAATAAATTTCTGTGTAATTAGTAAAGGAGTTCCTAATATCAATATTATAAATCTTGGAGGCCAAAAAGACAGAGGGGGCATAAACCAGGTTGTGAAAAGCAGGAATGTCATGAAAATAAAGACTTTTATCTCTTCATTTATATTTTGTTTTACCTGTGCCACAACAGAGAAACCTCCAGGAATTCCCGACATGGAATAATCTTTCAAAGGCTGCTTTGAAAAGTGAGCGGCCGACGATTTTGAAACTTCTCCCGCATCGTCAAGACTGTAGGCCACACCAACCTTACAATGATAAAGAGTAGACAACGTCATCATCATCATCATCCTTATAGTCATTGTCAACATCATCATTACATTATTCAATGAAACTAGTAATAAAACAATAAATACTGCCATAAATTTAATTTCATATTTTATCCAGTGATTAAAAATTGTCCCAAAACTCGTACGTGACGTACTTTACATTTTCAGTAGCGTTCGTGCATTTATGAGTACACGTGCTTGAATCTAACCCAGATAGGAACGGAATAGCTCCACTTCTTCACCATGGAAGACCTTACTGTATATTTTGAAAGACAAGAAGTCCACGACATTTGTAAAACGGTCTTCATAAGGTGATTTCTGCTTCAATTTGTACCTGAGTGACTTCTATTTCAATAGGAAGGGTATCAACACGAAACTTCTCGCACCCAAATCTATGGCCTTCTTTAAGCTTACCACCTATTTCGTAACTTTCTCTAGTGAATCCCCCTTTCACAGTCAATGCAATAAATGGAATTTCTCCCAAAGCCATGCCTACACCCACAAAATGGGAACTTAGCTGAACCCTTGATCAAGAGGTTATCACCTTTTGTACTATAGAGGATTGACTTCTTCACCTTTACAAGAAGCCCATGAAACTGAAGTCTGACTTTTTCCAAGCAGTAAACTTATGTTCTAGGTCAGTTAGATAATCTGCCGCAATGACCAAATCTTCTGCATGTAATAGCTCATATGAACAGCTTGTTCGGAATTTTCAAATAATGACTCCATGGCAATCACAAGCAGCAAAGGGCTCGATTCTACACTTTGATACATGGTCTGTATGGCTTGAATTAACCGCTTGAATCAACACCAACCCCCGTAAATGCCAACCACAATACTTGTCTTAGCACGCAACCAAATGCGTTCTCCATGTCAACCAACATAAAGCACAAGTCTTTTCATTTTGTGCTGCATTTTCCCTGTGATTGCCGAGGAGTAAAACTGGCATCTATGGTTCCACACCCAGGCATAAAGCCAGACTGCCTAGCATCAATAGTGATTTGCTGTCTTATTTCCCGGTATAACTGGGTTACAATGCCCCAAATACCCGTGAAAGTGCCAGGATGCTATTCTTTTTTATACTACAATAATTATCAGTTGTTTTATGACATCCTTTACTCTATTATGATTAAATATTGCATATTGTTATGTTTATTGTTATGTCTATTGTTATGTCTATTGTTATGTCTATTGTTGTGTTTATTGTTTATTACCTCAATCTGAACTCCAATTGCTTTGAAAAATCCACCAAGATTTGCTGATACTCCAGACAATTTTGTCACCAGAGCTCCATATGATTCACCATCAAATGTCAGCCCTACAGCAATAAGACTTAGCTTTCTGTAAGATGTAAATATGATTTCTAAATGTAGAGGCACGCCATCGATATACTTGCTAGCAGTCACTCGGAAGGGAGCCAACCATGGGTTGCTGAAGTCGTACGACAAATAGACTGGACCAAATTCTAAGTTCCAGATCTTGATAGCTCTAGAATATGAGAATTGAGAGAAATGTTTAAATTTACAAACTTAAACACACAAATGAAATGATAACACGTCCTTGCTGAATCTGAAATATGACGAACCAGAAGTCCCAAATAATCATATCATACTCAAGAACTGCCTTTAGTAAATAAAAGTTTTGACTAAATGTACAAGTCTATTTTTTAAGACAAGTAGCAATTTTAACCTTTAGTAATATTTTGTGGGGCACTTTGATAAAATTACTTTTATGTTATACTTCCAGTCACCAATATCAATCAATATATGGTGCCATTATCATCACTAAAATACCTGAATATAGTATGTCTTACCTCGCCCACATCCCTTTGAGCCACGAAGTTTACAGCAAGTAGCAGGTCAGTAGTCAACTATAAACGTTTGCTAAAATTTATCTTCAAAATGTTTGTTGATGGGACTGAAAGATAAAACTTCACGAAATAGAAAATTCATATTTGTACTTAAAGCTTTTATATCAAAGCAAGAATACCTTTGTTTTATAAGCAATGAGAGTTTGTCTTTTAATTGGGCCTTTTCGGTTAGCTATTTAGATTCAAGGGCTCTGATTGGTCTAAACAACACTAATCTGGCAATCAGAGTTCTAATTGAGAATAACTTTCGTGGATTCCCCTTTCAATTCCATAGTCTGAC
>JAAAKL020014448.1:0-11943 GCA_010016065.2 Carybdea cf. marsupialis auct. non (Linnaeus, 1758)
AAAGCAAGCTTTTAGACCACACGGCCACACGCTCCACATAAAACAATAAAGTAATGATATATATATACATATCTATATAATTGATCATATCAATATAGAAGAAGAACATTGTGGCCAACTTATCGCTCTAAAAATATCAACGTTGATTTGTTACACATGAGGAATCATACATTTGTAAAATCAAAGGTTTTGGAAATCTGCATTCTGGGATGATGGGTTGATCTTTTTTACTAAATTCTCATAAGAAACCAACTTCTGGTAGTGAAAACACGTGTTTTGCAAGCACACTTACATTTCAATGGCTACTTGTCACATCATTGCTTTCAACGTCTTATTAGTTTCTCCTCCTCGATTTTAACTGTTACTTACCCTCTTCAATTCTACCATATATGACATGTGAATGACATTTCTCCTTCTCATGATTATGTTTTGGTTTCTTTCTCCAAATCAGATTACAAAACAAACTTCCATTTCAAGGAAATCTTTTCACATCTCACTTCACACCTACTCTCTGAACTCTCCTCGTTTTTACTGAGAATGGTGCAGTTTGGAGCTATTTAATTACCGTAAAGGGGACCGACAACCTAATTCAGTGTCTTTGAAGCAATCATTTTCGCTAGTTTACTGTCGTAAGACTTCACTCATTGCAAATAGCTATCTTAAACTGCAACTGCAAAATGGAAAGTGGAAGTACTTTCCAACAAGATAACGATGATCCAGGAAATTTCTCTGCTTTTCATTTACAGCTGTAATGTGCTAAGTTTATATTCTAGACCTGTTTTAGAAATAAGAGAAATTCTATAGATATGCTTGCATACTTAATCTCAACGGACCATTTCCAACCTTTTTATCTCCGGGGTCAAATGCGGAGGACATAGGTATTGAGTATAGTTGATTTTTGCTACATTAGGGCCTAATTTCTCGTATAAACTCAACACACAAAATAGATATGACAATTCTATCGTCGAGGCTACTTATTATAACTGCATATTACACTCATACTTGAATTTAACATGATGCTAAGATTCGTAAAGGGATTAAAAAGTGATTTTCCGGGGCAGTGTCGATGGAAATAAAAAGGTTCTATGCTACAGCTTTTTTGAACTCAATAAATGCTCACAAGGTATGCAGACAACACTTTGTACTTTTAATCTTCTGTTTTTACGCAAATATCAATTTCTTCTTCTCCATTTGTTCAAAGAAAATTTTTGAATGGTAATTGCCTAACTTTTGTAACTCGTAGAAAGTTACTACAAAATTCCCAAATTCCTAAATGGGTTTATGAAGTCTCTCTTCAAACGCATTGACATACATTTTCTGACACAGATAATTTTCCACAGCCAACAAGTTGCCTATTTGCAATGAGGATAGAACCTTCTTTAGGACATCTGATTCCATACCCTAATGTTGAGACGAGTGGCAATGCTCCTTGTCTCTTAATCTGGGGAAGGTGAGGGTGGGGTGTGAAACAGCAGCAACAGAGGCAAGCTCTTATTAAATTTGACGAGAGGAATAAATAGTATCTCCCCTCCACTTCCCCTTCTCTCAATGACAGTAGCATGGCTGTAGTAGCGAAAGGCGAGTCATTAATTGAGTAAAAGGCTATAAGACCCTGACATTGCAGGAAACTTTGGTCTTTAAAATACGTCACGAGTTTTAAAACAACCCATTGGATGTGGTACAGAGAAGCAGGCAGTTACGGATACAGTAAACATAGGATTTCCTGTAGAGCACTTGACGTCTACCTGGAAAGAGCTGCTACTGGGTCGTTGCTTGCACAACAGATCAATGAGTAGACATACCTGATCTTGGAAACCTTAATGCATTTTAAAATGGGATGCAAGCTCTTATATGGCACACTTTCATTTCTCAAGCCCTACCTTCCATGCTATTAGGTCTTACCACAAAGTTTAGATGTACCTATACTTTACTTCCCCTCCAAAGTATTTGAGACCTTTAAGATAATGAATGATGAGCCGGATGACAGTTCTTCTAATGCACATGTCAAAGAGAGTCTGGTCTTTAAACCTTCGAGATGGAAATTGACTTCCTCTGCTAGAGGATTGAGAGCTATTGTAGCAACCATGGGTGTAGATTCTGTGGGTGGCGAGTCTTCTTGTCCCCCTCCCTTTTCCGGATGGGGGAACAACAACTGCTTAATCCCCAACGTTAGGGCCCAGAAATGTCAAATTGTCCATGTTTAATCCTTGTACCCCCCCACGCCCTCATTTTTACAGCGATATGCGCCCATTGTAGCAACTAGAATATATTTTAGTTGTAGGTACCACTTTTTCTATTGATCCTGTGTTTTTCAAAATGAACATGCACGGTGCTATGACTGTAGACTATTGCTTCACCTCTTTCATCTTACAAGTGCACTCCACACTGGGAAGAAACAATGTCTACTTGTGTGTAATAATGCCGAGAGCTTTCCCTCTTCCCAGAAACAATGAAGCAGTTCCAATGACTCACTGAGCGGCCAAATCACTTTATCTCTTTACACTTTATCAGCTGACCCACCATTCATGAAACATACTATTTTACCCACACGTTATAACTTAAACAACAATGTTGAAAATTCATCAGCTTGGCAATGAAGTCATTACTCTCTTAGCAACGTCTCTTACGCGCAGATGAGTACTGAGTCCATATTTACATTTCTGAACCAAGAGATGACTGGAGTTGAGAATGTTTGGCGAAGACTTAGTTTGTAAGTAGGTTTTGGGAACCATGTTTGATTTCGCACAAAGGCGACCTTGAGATGTTTTCATCCTTTCCATTGGAAAAGTTGTCGTACATTATCAAGAAGTGGTTACAGCGTTGAGACTCAAAACTTTTGCAATGGCCAGTTTTTGACCATTCTGGTTTGCGAAAGAGCAACATCGCTTATAGCACTGGTAATACCGGGTATAATTCAGAGTAATGCCAACATAAAGGTTCCCAGGTGGTTAACTAGCGAAGAAAATAGGAAATAGGATACTGAGCGAGTTCAAAGAAGTAACAGGTCAAGAGAGAGTGTTGAGAGCATATTACTTAAACAAGGTCATCGATAGACTATGCGGAGGGAGGGTGTGGGCGGAGAGGCGTTCGCAATAGTAAAGCTCCAATTCGTTTTGTAGAAGAACTCCACACCCAAATATCTCTTTCTTACGCCTTCCACTAAGAATGTACCCCTTCTCACAACTCTTGAAAGTCGGTTAGTAAATTTGTTAAATTGCCGTATTCAAGAAAAGCTACTTTCATTCTAGTTTTGTTATCAGATTGGGAATAACTATAGCTTTGTACTTAACAAAAAAATTAAACTCTTTAACGTCAATTTATTCATTTTTCTAAGTTTTCTTTAGAAGATCTGATGCAAAAATATCGCAAGCGCGCAGAAATTACGCAAAAGCAGAATACTCCGATTCCGTTGCTTTGCTGTTATTGAATCGCAAGTGCCATCGAGGCTTAGAATTTTGTGCTGTTAAATCGGATTCCTATGTAAAGTCACGATAATCTATACAGTGAGATTCTAGTACAACAAATTTTGAAAGTCTGAGAAAGTATTGCAAGCTTAAAAGTGAATTTTATCATTTTTTACTTACGATGCTTAAATGATATGTTGGCAGCCAGCCGCTTAGAGTACGGATTGTTGTGCACGACTCCCCCCTTCTCTTGCTTGGGTGCCCTATCCCTGTAGGTCGAAACCAAACAATAATCGTGGATCTACTAAGAAGCCAAAAACCAATAGTACTTATATATGGATTCAAGCTAATCATGTTCGGAAGAAAAATTTGTAGTTACGTTTTTGATTGCAAAGAAGTTCTTTGAATGTTGCTAATTTTGACACAATCACGTAACATTTGCTGGCCTCTAATGCCCCTCTCAATATTTGTTTATTACAGAACAGGCTCCATATTAGTTGCTAGTATAAAGGGGTCACTTTAACTTGTTCTAATTAAGGACGGTAAGACATATCGTCAGCTAGAACAGATGGACTTTCAATTTCATACCACTAGCTTCAGACCCCTAGTATTGGTTTGTAACGATAAGTCGGTTTTTATGCTACTGTGTGAAAAGCTGAACTGAGTAACAATTTGAAATTCTAGGTAAGTACACTTGCCCCCATTAACCTCTTTGGGTTAAAGATATTTTTCCTATTTATGGTAAAATTTTAATGAGAGGATATGTGTTATCAAAGCTACACACAATTTTGTGCGTCTTTGCTTACAATTAACTTATAAATATTATAGCAAATAAAAATATCAATATCAAAAGCTTCATAACTTTTCACGCTTTCAGATTTATTCATTGTTACAAAGACTGTCTTCACCTCAGCAGAACGGTAACAATAATGTTGTTTTTTGTGATGACAAAGTTCAACGTGCTGCTTAGATCTAATACGATTTTAAGTTAATATGTTTAAAACTTCTACTTTATGTTATCTTTCCTCTACGCACCAGGAAACCAACGTTTGATATATATTGTCTTACGTTACGCGGTCTTCATTATCTCACTGCAGCTACAATGGCTTTTTTTGCGGTTAAACCATCTCTTAGAATCCCAGCTTTGTCATTGCGTGGTCGTAATGAAGTATTTAGCACACGCGCATGTAAGTAGTTCTTATTGGAGACAGCTTCCTCTATCTTCCTTGCCATTGATAAGATTTGGCTGAATTTTCTACGTCTTAACACTCCTTTTATTCCCGATTGCAGTCGATGGCCGAGTTGTGGCTCGGATCGATCTATTTTCCCTAAGATTAAAATTTCAACCTGTCTCTGACGTAAGAGGATAAGGCGATAGAAAGACTGGAATCTGTTATAACCATTTCTCAAGTTGCACTGGAGCACATTGCATCGACTACAGTAATTTTATATACGTGAATTCAGGTAGCTCATACAAGGAAAAATAAGCTGGTTTGAACAAATCCTTAAATATCTGAGAGAAAACGTAAAAGAAGCTATCAAAGGAGGCGTTCTGGACTAGACTGTTACAATGCAATAGCATTTTTCAGTTAAAAACACAGGATCTGTTGAAGTTTAGGGGAATAAAGTTCTTTAAACCAAGGTAAGCTTTGCATACCATGATAAGTTTTTGTAGTAGGGACAAGCGTTTTACACTGCTTTTGCAGTCTTTTGCCTTCCATCTTTAAGAAGTGCTACAAGCGTTGCCGCATAGATTTGGAAACAAAATCTATCGTCTTTTGTCTTAGTGCATTTGAAAATTTAAACTAAAATATGTTGCCTTCATTATGGCTAATAATTGTAAAATATGTGATGTTCAAAATCGAAGCCTGATCAACGAACTGCAAGAAATTTCTCAAAGCTATAAAATTTAGGACTTCTCAGCTTTAATTTGGCAAGTTCTAACTAAAAAAATGAGACATATGTGACGATAACGCACGTTATAAGAATGTTCTGTTCGGCTTGGCAGGTTTTTAAAATGCTGATTGTTCAAATTCGTTATGAGTTAATTTGAAAGTTGGCAACTCTTAAAAGATTTGTAAACTCTTTTGGATTTTAAAATAAAAGTAGTTTTTCTGTTAAGACATTCATGTTCTGTAACATTCTTACACAAATTCAAGTTACTAGAAGGGAAACTGCCTTTTATGTTGAAAGAACAGCGCACGTTACGTTCACAGATGATAACCACTTTGAAAGGTAAATCTAAGATACAGTAGCTTTCGTGCATTTATTTTTGCAGTTACATCACCTTGACATCTGTTAGCAATAAGGCCACATATGGTATTCTCAGGCGTGAAAAATGTTTAGATGGCTTTCCTAGTTTGATAATTGCCGAGTTTCAGAAGAATAGATCAAGGTAAGGTTTTATTATCAGATAATGGTGCCATATTTGGATAGGGAAATAACCATTGAGTGAGGAGCAAAAATAATTGGGATCATGTTACAGAGTAGATAAGTTTGTCTTAGGATGGTGATAAAACTGTCTATTTTAGAACAGTTTGGTAACTTTCAGAGGAATGCTAATCTGGTGCTCGGAACGCTCGACCACTCCAACTCTGAATGCATTTTACATTTCTGAATCTTATCCTAATAAGCTATGATAGACAATCAAGTTATATTCAAGAGAAGAAGAAATTATAACAATTTCGTTAAAAGCATAGAGGATTTTTCAGAATATTACCGAAACCAAATCGCACATTCTCCTTTTTATATTTTCGCTCTTAAAGTTGTCAATGGCTTAGAAGATAGCCAGTCTTCTGTTTCTATTCAGAAATTAGAGTAAATTTAAAATGATGTCAATAACACAAGCGTCACAAACTGTGTCATTTAAACACACGTTGGTTCAAAAAAAGTTGTATTAGCCTTCCCGGGGACCCGTTAAATTCAATGCGAAAAGTTGATCTCTTAATTCAAGAATATTTCCTGTGACCAGTGTTTGATGAAAATGTACATTAAATAACAATGTAGCAAACACAATGTCTAGCTATTGGGATGCTATATTAAAACTTATAAATTATAGACAGGACAGTAACTGCTTAGTACCTCATGACATGGAACTGTCAAAACTGTACCAAACTTGTCGTCAAATCATAATTACATTCTCCCCTTTCGAATAAGTGCTCCGCTCTCTCTGGCTTACGGGTCGCCATTGTGAGATCCTGATCCCAAATAAATGATATACTAATTCGAATATGCTTGGGAAAAGGGAGTTTTTACCCAGATAGAGGATTTATTTCGATCGTAACAATTGATCAACACTTTATTGCCGAAAGACCTGAACCCCCTTAAACTGTTAATCTAACCCTGACGTACTAACTACTTCGGATTTCAGAAACTTAATAAATTCAGACTTCTAGAGGATAGAGAAAAATAAAGATGAAGATTTTACATTCCAAAACAGATTTCAGAACTAGAACACAATTTCCCTTCAATGATTTTGTTGCACATGAGAAAACTTTCCTTCTATGAGCTAGAGGTTCTAGGTAAGACTCTTTTCGATTAAAAATCTCCTCTAGATTAAACAACCCTCTCAATTTAGTGCCCCTCTAGATTAATCGTTCCTTGTGGAAATATATTTTCTAAATAAGTGAATATGGTGTTTAGCCTACTGTCCCCGTCTTTAGTTTTTGTATCTGAAGGAAGTGTTAGATTTTTGCTTTTACATTTTCTTCGCATAGTTTATAAACATTCTTAAATCGCTAGATTTGTCCTTTAACAGCTCTTGTCTGGAGTCCCTTTCTGCGTGGATGATCTGATTAGAATAGACTATTTAGGTAACAACTTCTAAAATCTAAAGCCACCATCTCTATGTTTTATAGGCTTCCTGTGATACACTGTACCTTCTTTATACTCCTACATATATGTTTGAGGCATAAACAAGCCCTCCAGTACAGGTCTCCGGTAATAAAAGCCCAGTAATTCTACTCCGTGAGTCATTATCAATTCGTAACGTTTACAACCCTTTATTGGTATTTTGATTATACCTGTAATGTTAAGTCAAAGAGAAAATAAACCCTGTTGCTTAATTGTATGTCCTTGAACTTGTTAAGAAACTGAGGAGTCTCAATCCAGAACAAGTCCTGAACTCTTATTGCTGTTATATTGAAGCTGAAGACACGAAACAACATTCCAATATAAGGTATCCACGAATAGCCCCACCTAAGGTGCCTAACAGAGAATGTAAGGCCGGGATTTAACATTACAACTTACGGGTATACCAATTATTTGTTTGTTTTTTTATCCTACCCAGGCCCTCTTTTTTTGTTGTTCTGTGATTGCGCTCAAGTGGGTACAGGGTTTTAGAGCCGTTCCTACGTAGCGGCACAGATGCTACGACCAAGGGTGCGAATATTTGCCGAAGTATTATTGCCGTCCGTAGGTTTTTAAAGCTGTAGAAGACGTTTATTTTCTTGTAAGGCGATTTACTTAGTGGGGGAGTATATTATATCCCGTTTGCTTTTATAGCAATTTGCAACGTAGATCATTTCGGGTAAATATAGTTACACAGTGCAATCGTATCGGTCAAAGGGAACCGAGAAGTTTATACAGTGTTTCTTAGCCTTCGTGTTTTTATCATCATAAGGTGGTAACACTCAGAAAATTGCAGCTGGAACTAAAAACAAAAGTCCCTTTTAAAATGAATATGGGCATAACAATCAAGAACTGGGTTTCTCCTTTAAAAGACCACTTAAACATTGTTGGATATTGGTGAAAATTACGCTATCTTCCTCTTTGACAAAATAGCGTAAACACATTTTATCAATATTCACTGATAACGCCTGAACTGCTTACCTCAGGCGCCTCAAGTAACTATATTATGAAGCTTATCAAGTCCTAGATTGCAAGTACTATAGTCTTAAACTTTTGATATTGTGGGCAAAAAATGTCAATACAATCATCTGAAATACATGTAAGCTGTAAACATGCGACTTGTGTTATAAAATCTGTGGAATTAAAATTACCGTTCTACTTATTACTTACTCACTTTATTTATTGTCAGAAATTTGTCTGCCTTTCTATAGTAAATGTTCAAAGTTGATGCTAAGGCAGCTGATACTGCCCGATTTCATGCTTTTTTGCTTCACGATAACGCTAGTTGCATTTAATAAGAGGCTTATGGTCTTCGTGTCGAGATAAGTAGCATTGCTCAATATAGTCGTTTCTATGGGTGACATAGGAAAATGGGTTTATATCATTTGACACTGTAAAATGAAAGGATGCTTTATTCTTATCACAGCAAGAACTGCGATGCAAGAATGGACTGTGCTTGCTGTTTAAAATCCTATGTCCACTGCAAGGCGAATTGACACTGATGTGAATAGATGTCGAGGGATATTTAACGCTCCCTGACAAAAGGCAAGTTGGCAAAAGCTAGGCAAACAGGTAATATTGACAAGGAAAGCGTATTGGTTTGCGGTTGAATTTTCTTTCCTGCTTTATAGCATCCAAGCCGGCGAGGTAGCTTGTTAATCTCACGAATGTTTTCCCTTACGATGTTTCTCTAATCCTAAACAGAGTTTTTGTTTAGGGTTGGAATTAACACTACCTACCAAACAATATTTTTGTAGGATCAATTGGCCAACGTCTTTATGTTAGGTTTCGACGGCATTTTCATGTGATGCCAACTAAATTTTTTGAAACCTTTCTTGACGTGTTCCTCGTCTTGGAGAGCTAACTAGCAATAATGACTTTGCGAAAGCAAGTAATTCTGAGAAGATGGTTTTATTAAAATAGACGAAGAACTAACAAGCCTAAACACTCAGCAATAATTTTTTTTGAGTATTTGTTTTCACTCAACGTATGAAAATGAACGTATGATGACACCATGAATGTAGGGAATCCGTTGGGAAAGTGATGACGTCACAAATCAAAAGTTTTGGAAATAGTACGATTTGACTCCAGGTATCTAACGGCAACCCTGGAATAAGCTGTTTCCCAAACTGCCAGATCTGTAGTGTATATAGTGTTTAAACTAGAGGCGTCTGAATTTCAAAATCCTCTGGTCAAAGCTCTGTTAATCTTCCTTGGTTCCTTACGTTAGGAACTAGCAAACCAGGTTTTGTTAGAGAGATTTAAAACTTTGAAAGCTGATATCTCGGTGTTGGAAAAAGGCAACTGCCTCAATTTTGGCCATTGACGTTCTTACTAATAGAGCAACATGAAAATTGAGTATTTTCTCCATAATTCAAACATTTTCAAAATCGTGACGTCGCACTTTCCCAGCGCATTCTATCTTAGCACGGAACATGCGTCCACAGTTAGGGCGCTAATGGGTAGTTGTAAGTACCGCTGTGCTGTCTGCTCTTGTTTTTCGTCCTTCTCTTTTCAACTGGGGATCAGCAATTCGTTCCTGCTCATATTTCCGGCTACCCTCAATGACTAGAGAGCGCCACTTGCTGCGATTCTCTGCTAGACCTTCCCATTCATCTGGTTCAATACCAAAGCACTTTAGTAAGGATTGTAAGGTGTCCTTGAACCTCATTTTCCGGCTTAGCCTGGAGCGTTTTCCCTCTGCGAGCTCACCATAGAATATTTGTTTTGGTATCCTGCTGTCAGGCATTCTCTTAACATGGCCTGACCACAAAATCAGACCCTTCTTAAGTAGTGTATGGATACTAGTGAGTTTGGTTCTTGCCAGCGAATCCGGAAAATTATACGCAGACAGGTCATGTGAAAGTGGTTCAACTGCTTTGCATGTCTACTGTAAACAGTCCAGGTCTCACAAGCATATAGTAGTGTTGGAATGACAACTGCTTTATAAACTTTGATCTTTTTGCCCATACGGATGACTCTTCTTTCTCAGACTTGTTTCGTTAAGTCTGCCAAAGGTACACTCTATCCGACGGGCGTTGCGGGCTTCCTTCTCCCTAATTTCCTTTACATGGGCTGTTGTGTCCCTCCTGTGGGAACGCTATAAAATACTAGAATTTTACAGATGTTACTATAGAAATTTTCTTGCCAACATGCACTTTCCTAGAATCCCTTTGTGAGAGTAGATACTAGCACTCCAACCCCTAACCTCTCTAGCATTCTAAAAGTCTAGCATTCACAGCACAGTCCCCTGTCCCGTGACCATGATGAAACGAAGTTATCAAAGCTTTCAAATGCTGGAATCGAACCCGGGCCAGTTGTTTTCAAATCAAGCTGTGACATCACACGGTCACACGCTCCACATCCAGAAATACAAACCTACTTACATACCTAACTTCATATCTGCAATTAAATATTCAGTTCTTCAAAACCCAAGAACCAAGAAAAATGTAATTTTCTACATGTAAGGAAGAACATTTTGGTATGTCTCGCTATTCCTTCTTGCAACTTCTATATTGGCGTGTAGATTCCGAATAAAAACCACCTAAAAACGTACAATAATTATGAGATCAATATAATATATTAAGAATGATAAAGTACAATGAAGACTTCAAATCTTACTACTTACCTAAAAGGGCCGGCCCTGATCCGATTGTTATCCCCTCAAAGAAGAAAAGCACCCCCATGCTCTCTTCAAGCAGATTTTCTCCTATTAGCATGCGCAAGATGTGTAATGTTAGTGCTAAATAGGCTCCCTCAAAAAAAGTCAAGGATAGAAAGTATACCATGAAATAGGCATATGAAGTGCCAAGTCGCCCAAGGAACGCTATTACTCCTGATAAACCGATTATAATTTGGTACAAATATAACGGATCCATAAAGTTCAAGTCGAAAATCACACCAACTCCACTTCGACCGAGTGTGTTAGTGATGGCCATAAATGTTGGTATCATAGCAGCCTTCTCTCTTCCAATTCCCTTTTCCATCGCGAATTGCACCTTGAAAGAATAAGTGATAATAGTAATATCATATCTCTGATAAGTGAACGCACTACTTTCTCCGTTGAAGAAAACACAGATATTAGTGCAAGGTTTGCTTAGAAAGCTATACATAATTTGTGAGTCATTCATTCAGTGAGTCATTTAATGAGTCAGTGGGTAAGTCAGTGAGTCATTCAATGAGTGAGTGGGTCAGTAAGTGAATCATTCAATGAACGAGTGGGTCAGTTAGACAGTCATTCAATGAGTGAGTGGGTCAGTCAGTGAGTCAGTCAATGAGCGAGTGAGAAAGTCAGTGACTGGGTCAGTGAGTCATGCAACGAATGAGTGGGTCAGTTAGTGAGTCAGTCAGTCAGTGAATGAGTGAGTGAGTGAGGGCACGAGTCAGTCAGTCAGTCAGTCACTAAGTACGCGAGAGAGCAAGTGAGCGACTCAGTGGGTGAATGAGTGGGTGGGTGAGTGAGTGAGTGTGTTAGTTAGTAAGAGACTGAGGGACTGAGTGGGTAAGTGAGTGAGTCAGTGAGTTGGTCAGTCCATCAGTCAGTCCATCATTCAGTCCGTCAGTTACTCAGTCCGTCAGTTAGCCAATGAGTCAGTCAATGCGTGAAGGAGTGCGTCAGTCAGTCAGTCAGTCAGTCAGTCAGTCAGTCAGTCAGTCAGTCAGTCAGTCAGTCAGTCAGTCAGTCAGTCAG